>JANIJG010020228.1:37886-106720 GCA_024611175.1 Megaceryle torquata | reverse complement strand
GGCAAAAAGATTCTACATGCATATTGTCATCATCTAAATTTCATAACAAGCACAAATATTATAATGCATTCAATAAATGTCAGTCTTGTGTTCTACATTTACCCTTGTAAATGATATATCAGCTTTAAAAAAAAAGATAAAATTACTTCAAAAAAAAAATTGACTAAATCAATGACATTTCTTAATCATATCTAGCACAATTGTTTAATAAGATTATTTTCTTCTTCAGCAGTTTGTATATTCAAGCATTTCTCATGGGTGTTTGTGCAGACAGTTGTGTATTACTGCCATGATTTTATGAAGGAGAGTGATCCAGGCTTTTCACTGTGCTCTTACTTCAAAATAATTCTTTTCTCTGCCTTAATCTCATTCTTTTGACAAGGGCAGATACGTAGAAGCTCCAGGGTGTTACTGTTTTGATCCAGTAAAGTGTTGAGGATGTAAAGACTTCTTTAGCATTTTGTTATCTAATAAACAACATGACCTGCTACTCCTACCATATTCTGAACCTCAAATGTTATTTCACTGTGTGTTTCACTGTGTGTAACCTATAGGAACTCAAACACTATTTTAAACTAACTCGCAGTGAAGTTTGGAAATTTAGGAACCCTCAATAAGTCAATGATAGTCTGTGGAAATGAACTCTAGATTTCTAGTACAAAGCATTATCTTCCAGTTATTAAACTTGTTTCATTGTTTTATCTTCCTTATAGCAGTGAGAGTTTAGAAAGTTTTTAATTTTGTTTGTTTGTTTGTTTAATTTTCAACATAAATCCTTATCACTATTGTATAAAGGAAGGATATAGAAACAGCTAAGTAAAACATTATTGTAAATTAGGGTGGAAGTCCAACAAAAATCTTGAATGTTCAGAAATCAGAGTAAAAATATAATAAAATATGTATTTTATTTTTTTATATTTCACATAGAAGTCCTTGATATCTTCAAAGGAAGACTGGATTGATAGCTGCTAGGTACACTACTATTTTTACTTAGGAGTCTCTATACGTTTTCTTAACAAAAAGTAAAATTGATTTGAATACCTATGAAGTAGTCAGGTGGATTTCCATTGCAGACTGTTTTTCTTTGGCCGATAGTTAAATTATTTTAAAATGCAAATGAAAGAGGTATTCAAGAGGAATATATTTCGCTGTTTTGCAAGTAGATGTTTTACTGATGATTACCTACACCAGCTTTTCTTCACTCTTAGTGTGATTGATACTGCAGTAATCATACTCCAATGAGCAACCACTATTATGATATAAACCACAATTATCCAGTTGCACTTTGTTATCTGAAGCAACACTTCTGGATATACCTTCTGGGTATATACTTGTTTTTATTATTATTATTTCTTACTATTTGCAGTCTTTCTAGAAAACCTTCAGAAAAGAGTTATATTTTTCTCAGTTCCACTTGGGACCACACTAGCTTTTTCAGGCACTGGCTTTCAGTCGATGCTATCGTCTCTTCAATAATATGCTTGTTGCTGATGGTATTTTAATTATGGAGATACACTGTTGTGAAACTGTGTTGTTTCTAACACAAGTACCTTCTTTTAAAAAGCACAATAAAAGTGTTTTCATTAAGTTAGTGTCCAAACTTAGGAATAGGTGTTAAACATTGCAGAATTAAAGGAAGTAGTTCATTTGTTAAGTGTGAAACTTTTTTTTTTTTAAGTAAAAGTAATTGCAGTCCTATTATTGGACAGATGTGTGAAGACTAAGTTTTGTGCTTTTATCCTCAGGGCTCTTGCTATACTTTCATGTAATTGGCACAAGTCTGGTGTTTCTTTGTAATATCCATTTGTTACTTCCGTGCTGGGTATTGTTCAATAGATCACTGAATCCTTTTGAGTGAGAAAGGAAATTAAAGAAGTTTTATGTTAGGCAGGTGTATCATCATAGTTCAGATGGCCATTTATCCTTTGATAGTGCTCTTACACGATATAAATTGACAGTAACTCTCAATATACAAATCTTGGATTCATGGGGTTTTTTCCATAGTGCTTCAAATTGTAATGATCTTGCTACCTGTTTGCAATTCCTTAACGTCCCAGTGGCCTAAACTGTATTGTTGCTCCATGCAGGAGATAAAGTTAAGAACTGTTTAATGAATTTACATTCTTGTCAAGCTATTATATTTTCATTAGCTGTTAATGAATGCAAATAAGCAGTTACGTAGTGCAAACAATTGCTGAAGATGGCTACAGGGTATAAATTGTTTGGGAGAATCCAGGTAAATAGCCAGAATAAATTAAAATAATAAAGGATTCTTTCTCAATTGGAAGATTTCCGTTAAGGAACGAGACTTGTAAAGTTACACGGTGTCTACAGGCTACAAGAATATGATAGATCAAATCATAGGTGAAAGTGTGGGAGAATCTGATCTACTAAGTCAAGAAAATACTGAGCAGGAGCTGGTGTCCACTCGTACCAAATGTTGCCCTTCAGTCTTGGCTGTTCCTGTAGGTACTCTGAGGGAATGGTCTCTGTCAAACACTGTCCTGACAACACCTACTATATTATTGCTTCTTGCAGAGGACCAGTTGTGAAACCTGAGACATGCTGTCGTTCACCATCTTTCCCGGTATCTATTAGAAATGTGAGCTTCTCATTTTACAACATACTTTTTTAGGAAAAGCAATGAAAGCAAGCATGGGACATGTAGTTTTCAAACATATGATCATTTCTATTTAAATTTTTGAGAATTTGAAAAGCCTGGAATCAGTGCACTTATCTCTAGATCGTACTACCCTTAAGAGTCCTTAGGGTGCTGTGTGCTCATTGAAAGGCACATTTCCTCACCATCCATTGAGGATTCTGTGATTACATTGGAATAGCAAATTTCATTAACATACATAGGTAAAAAAGGTCAAAGAAACACCTAATAAATAGCATTTTTTTAAAAAAGAAACACTTTACAGTCTTCTTATGGAAACTGAAAACAGTAATTGCAGTGCCATTTGCTCAACGACTGTCTGAAATAGTAGCTCGGAGCAGTGAACTCTTCAGTTCAGTTTCCACTGAATGTGAAAGTTTAAAACCCAGTTTTTGTGAGCTTTAAGCAGCTACATTCCATCAGAGGGCAATAATTGCAGGGTGCAATTCACACACAAAAAATTAAAAGTATGGAAGGGTATTCTTCTGGGTTACTACTTCTCTGGTGAGAAGACTGATAAAATTAAATTTAAAAAAATTAAAGTTGCACACCTGAAGCCAGCTTACCCAGCTGAGGAGCGATGTGTTCCGTGGTGTTCTTTGTTTCTTTTGCAGAGCAGGCACAGCCACCACTGTGACAACTATCCATGTGTGGTAGCAACACCTAGTGCACAAAATTAACTGAATTTGGCCATGCTGCATTCTTCTCTGTAGTCACTTCAAATTGTCTCCATGACATTCTTGATGGCTATGATGTCCTAACATATTTGGCCAGCTGAATTTTTGGAACGTAATCTAGTCATATATGTTTGTACCCTTATCACAATCAATTATGCTTCAACCTATTCTTCTATGAGAGATTCTGCTAAAAATCTGCTTTTCCATTATTGGTCTCATATCAACATCACTTTCCTGTTTGTTAGTCAGATGTAACATACTGCAGAGACCTTTTGACACTACCTTCTTCCTTCCATGTTTAGTCGATCACCAAATCCTGAACTACTTTCTCTACAGTGTTGTTAGACTTACTTTATTTTTTTTTTCCTAATCTGCATTCACAGAAGTTGAACCAGAATAGAATTTCATCCCTCAGCACCTGTTTTTTGTACATGAAGCAGGTAGCTCTTTCTGGCTTCAATTCAGCTTTTATAATGCATCCTGTATCTTTGCCTTCAGAACAGAATTTGGTTATTAGATATTTCTTTTGTCTCTCTTTGCCATTCATGATTTTTTTTTTTTTATTGGTTTGGAAAAATACAACTTTTTAAAGTTTTCAGAGCACCTGCCTCTTTTTCTTAGTGTAGTATCAGCCAGGATGTTTTACTTAAAAATATTATGTGTTATATGTTTGCAGTGCGTAGTGCTGGTGTCCTCTGATGAAAACAAAGGTTACTCATTTGCATCACTCACATAACATTGTGTGCTGTGATTGTGCTTAATAAGTAATAATATTATAATGAGTTCAATATGGAAGAATGACAGAGTGTTTCTCTTGGAGATGACCTATCAAGTAACAGAAGATACTTTTTTCATTTGTGAAAAATGCTTTTGATTCTTCAGGATTGGTGGATTTGGATCATCTGTAGATTAAATTTTACACAGTGTATTTTGTAACGTGCTGGGAAGAACAATGTTGGGTAATGTTTTTCCATATTCTCAAAACCGTGTATTTCAATCTTGAAGATCAATGACTTCTACTGTCTAATTATAAAATGATTTTGGTTTTTATGTAATACGCAATATTTATGCACGTGATTGATAAACATTTCGAGGTTCCAAACTAAGCACCCTTAGCAATTTTTAGTTTCATATAGAACTGAACACCTATAATTCAATTTGCAGACTATAAAGTAATTAAAAATGGTGCATTTCAAGAAATCAGAGTCCTATTACCTAATGTGATTAAATGTGATTGTTTTAATTCATCGGAGTAAGAGCAGTTAAAACAGCTATGTGATGCAGGTGCTTAGATCATACTTTAAAAAATGAGATGGAAATTTGTGGCTAAGAAAACGATGTTTGGTTCGTGCATTTACGTTTCCCAGGAACATGTAAAGGTACACAGGACTCGTGATGTATTTTATTTCTGTTTAAAAATTTCACCTCTAGATACAAAGTAAACAAAATACCATCAAAGTATTTCATATGTAGCTGTAACAGCTGTAACTTGTCCCTAAAGAGATATTTTCAGTATTTTGCTTAGAATAATAAAAACTCTTTTTCTTGACAATGTTCTTTAATAACTTAAATTTGTCACAGTATTATCTGTAGTCTTTGCTTAAACTAGAAGGAAATGCACAGTTTTGACAAGAATTTTAATGGCACTTATTAACGCAAACAGGGATTTTTCATGCTAGAGTATTTCATGTCAGATTTAGGAATAAATCTTATTTAGGAATAAAAGTCATGAAATCTCTCTTTTCCTGTCAAAAAATGGGTTTTTTCATCAAACTTTTCCTTTAAGAAATCATATAAGATGGTTGGTATTTTATAAAGTGTGGACCGATTTTATTTTAATACCTTGTCCACCAAATGTCCTAGCTGCTGTAATGCTTCCTCTTTACTTACATTGAAGAAAGGAGAAAACTGATGTACATGCAAGAAGGGAGGGTGGAAATGTTCTTCTGACACTTTTGCTTCAGGATACATTTGAAAAACAACTGAAATTGCTTGCCAGCATGTTCTTGACAGAGAGAATTATCCTTTGATGGCAAAACTGTGGGATGTCAGTGACAGACTTGCAGATTTTCTCAGTATTTGCATGAAGAATGCAAAGAGGTTACCACTGCAGCAAACAATCTGGTTTTAGTCTGCAGAACACAGCGCCACTCACATCTCTGCGTAGAGTTGTTTAGAGCTGGTATTTTAAACACTGAAGTAAATTCAGTGATGATTCTTTTCTTCTACAAAGATATTATACTTTTGGTTGAAGCAGTGTAAATGTTACACTAGTTTCAGGGCTATACAATTGATTCTTAGTTCACAGTGTCTTTACTTAACAGTGTGGTTTACACATTCACCCATAGCTACAAAAACAATTGTGAAATGTCAACATAAATTTTAGCTGTTAAGTACCTGTCTCGAATGCATATGGTAGATTTACTAGTTGTGCTCAAAAGCTTTCAAGATCTATATTTAAAATAAAAAAGTAACAGTTTTGTTCTACTAGTGGTAGGAATGGGTATGTTCCACACTTCTTTCTCCTCGTATTGGACACTTCTGTTTTGTTTTGCTTTTAGAAAGCTGGCAGTGTTTTATTTAGACAGAGTCAGTAATTTGGAGGGCTAAATAACAACTCCTCATTTATCAAGTGTCACAGACTGGTTTTCCCTTTACTTTTTACCTAAAGGTATTATTGAATGTTTTAAGACAAAATTACTTGAACAATTATAAACCTGATTTTGCACAATTGATTTTGAACCTAAGATACAAGGGTAGAGTAAGGGATGTTTCAAAGTTTCTCCATCTCAATTTTGCATCATTCTATAATGACAGAATTTTCTTAAAGCTTGATGACTTCGGTAGATGACAGCAAGTTATTCTGAATTGCTTACATAGTTAAGTACTCTAGTTATAATCTTTTAACTTATAAACAGACAAAAAGTGAAAGATATAGTGCAGTAGTATTCAGAAATAATTTTGCATGTATTCTCCTTTCCAGTATTCTGAAGAGCAGAATGAAGCACACAGTGACTGCAGAAGTTTCCTGTTATTCACATGTGCTTGTCAGTCCCTTTCCTGCAGGAGATTGTAATTTTCTTTTTTCACATAGACAATTTAGAAAGGAGTGTCTGATACATGTCTCTAAAACCCAATGCTTATGGATTTTTTTCTTCTAATGACTGAGTATTAATCTATTGTTTTATTCATTTTTTATAGATAAAAAAAATCAACAGGAATTTTCCCGTAAACCAGCAGGTAAGAAAAAGAAAATTTGGGGTTGTTTAATTTATAATTCTCATTTCAACAGTATATAATTATGTGGTAGCTGTGCATTATTCCAGCTCAAGAATGCTCAGTAGATTTTCTTTAGAGAGTACCTTGCTGCCTCAAAATAGGTGTTTTCTTTTCCAAAGACAAAAGGAACTTGACTGTTTGGTCAAAGTGAGATCATGCCTAATCTTTTTAAATTAACCCATGTAATACATACATGTATATGAAAGCTTGCTTCAGATTGTTTCTTACTTGATTTACTACAAAAGGGGGAATAGGATTGTTACGCTTTACAGAATTAACCAGTATCCATTAATTTTCTAAAGTTCTAAAAATGTATGAATTCTGTTGTTGAAATGAATGCATGAAAAAAATAACATTTTGGACAAGGTCTAGTAGCAGAATTTGCAACAAAGTGACTCATCTGCCTGCCTTCTCCTGAACTTGGGTTCATCCGTTGGCAGTTTCACATTACGGGAAGGAACTGAAATATCTTTAAGTAAAGGGACTAAGGCTCCTTGAATAGAGATGCTTTCTTGCAAAATGCAGCACGAGCACAATTGCTGCTCTTCTCCACGTCTGTGTATCAGCTGATTGGATCCATGGGATGAAGGGATAGAGCTGTTTGTCTTAAGAAATCTGGGGTTTGCATTTGTTTGGCTGATTGGGTTTTATTATTTGTTTGTTCTGTGGGGTTTTTTTTTAAGTGAAGCAAACCTACAGGCAGCTTGGGGTTAAATGCTGAAGTTCTGAGGTTCTAGTTGCTAGAGATCACAGTAAGAATGAACAATAGCCACACCTTTTCAAAAGAATCAGCATAGATTTTAGAAGACTATATAAACAAAGCATTAATAAAAATATTCAGGGTGAAGCTCAGTATGCTGTAAAGTGTACAAAGAACCAATCCAGTTAGAAATCCTTAATTATTTTTATTAGGATTCTGGGCTGACAACAAAGAAAAGAACACTTGAAGGTGTTAAAAAATTAGGAAAAATTAGTTGTGTTTTCTGTATTGGTACTATAATGAATGGACTATGTATAGTACCATCTAATAGAATATCAGCAAGCAGCTGAGAAAAAAAAATAATTTTGTACTAGAAACGTAATGTGTGTTTTAAATATGCACTAAAAATAATACTATGTTGTAGACAAAATTTCCGTAGAGGAAAAGCAATAAAGACCTTATAGCAGAGATGCACAAAGAATAGAATATTTCAAAGTTTCAGCCAGAGGCTGATCAGACGAGATTGCAGAGGAAACACAGTCATGTTTCCTTCCCTTGGAACTCATCACTTCTGGTCAGCTTTTAAACTGATTACAGCAAACGTCAGCTCCTGCGAGAGCTGTCTTTAGCCAGGTGAGTTCTGAAAGGCAGCACCAACTTCCCTGCTACCACATCCAAAGGGCAGGGAAATACACCCTATCTGGGAATGGTGGTGGTGTATTGAGGACAAGCACTGCCCATTCATTTTCACTTCCCAGCCCTTACATTAGCCACCAGGAGTTTGCGAATGTGCTGATCCCAGCTGAAAATGGATTTGATGGCATCTAGGGAAATTAGCAGGAGATAGTCTTTCTTACAAAATCTTCCAATCCTCCTCAGGGTGGGAAACCAAATGTGTTGCCTCCAGCTGCTGGAGATTTTACTGCAAGTTATAACCATCATTTGCTATTTAGGTTTTATTGGGATTTTGGCATTTACTGATTGCTGTGCCAGGAGGATGAATTGGTTACATCTGGTTTAGGTATGCAGTAAAATTTAAGATATACATCTAAGTCTTAGTCTGACCTTCTGCTTACCTCCTTCTGTCCCTACATGTGTAAGTAACTACAGTGTTATAAATTGTAGTTGGGAAGAGTCATAACTGATTGCACTGTTAACTGACTTCACTCAACAAGCCAGCAGGGCCAGTACCCAGCAAACCCAGGGAGCTGCTTTTCCATTTGATTTGGTTACGGCTGTGTTCCATACATGGTCACAAATGCTATAAGTAACCTCTTGCTTCTCCACCACACTGACAAAAGTCAAGTCTCAAGGTTTCACATGAAAGAAAGCTTTGAATATCTTGGCAGAGAAACGTATTTAAAACTTTCTTTTTCTATGCTGTGTCTCTCATCTTTAATAAGTTGAATTAAGATGAAAGGCTGTAACTCTCCACCTCTCATAAATGTTGAATTCACAAAAAAAAAAAAAAGGCATAAATGGGAAGAACTCAAAAAATCCTTTAAGTTGAACACTTTCTCTTCTATCTGCAGGCAACATGAGTGTTTCTGAAAGATTTGTCTCTACAGCAGATAAGATATTCTTATTAAATAATTTTAATTTTAATCTTAAGAAGAATCTTTCCCTCTAGATTTTTTCTGCAGTTATGGGAAAAGATGCTGACCTGTTCACAGTTAACAGTTTAAAATAAGAATTATATAAGAATGAGATAGACAATGTTTCCATCTCTACAACTGTGTTTAAAACAGTTTTAAAAGTACATCATGACATAATGAACTGGTGCCATTATAAAGCAAGAAACTGGGGTGTAATTGTGCATGCCAGATTCCTCAACACTCAACTTGTTGTGAATCCTGGTGTTTTTCAGGCATATTCACATTCTTGATGACATTCAGAAATATACCAGAATATGTCCATTTTCTCTTGCCTTTGTTAGAATTTAATGAAAACAGCTACTTGCAGCTGTACCAGATCAGCTAGGTAATAATCACCTCAATTTCTGGCTTAATAGGCTGCTGTTGAGCTTGATTAAAGTTATGCAGTTAGAACAGTCTCATTTAAAATCAACTTCTAAAAAATCAGCTGAGTTTCTTTAACAAAAGCTAACTTAGCAATGTTGTATAAGTACAGACCAATGTCACAGTGACTGGCTTCCCTGTCACTCAAGCCAGTGTCCTTGGCTGCATCTCTGTTACACTTAAAAAGGTGAATCAAATTGCTCAAGTGGACTGGTAGGGCAACATCTGTTCTAGTGATAAACATCTGCATGAATCTTAACACATGCCATTTTGGTTTTTACTTAATTGCACAATAATAACCTCCAAGATGACATTGCTATTGTATTACTATTTTTGAAGTGGAATGACTAAACAGAGTTCTACTGTCAGGTGATGTCCTCAGAATAAATCGTTACTCTAGAAGTACATTAAGGAGACTGGTTTTGTTCCCTTTCCTTCGGTGTATTTTGGCTTCTTTTATTTAATTATTATTTCTATTCCTGATTTTATATGACTCTTGAATTAATTATTTTTAACTATGCTATTACTGTGGTTCCTCAGAATAGCCATTCTGCAGCTCTTGACTGACAGTTATTGAACTTCCAGTCCTATGGTACATCTGTTCTATCACCATCTGTTGTCACAGTCAGGATTTGATCAGGTTTATTTTGAAGGAAAATCTCTAGAATTCTATTGTTAAATGTTTATAGAAACACAGAGGGGGAGCTGAGTTCTTGCTGTTAAATTAAGCAGAAGTGCACGATAGGGTGTAAATTATGCTGTGCTAATTCCCTACATTGTATTGTCAGCTATCTATGGCACTCGACATGGGTTATTACTCTATAACATAAACCCTTGAAAGGTTTATGTTGCTTATTAAGTTTATCGATCTTTCTGTAAAATAAATGAAATATCTATCTATATTAATATGTTTATTTAGTTGACATGAAATATTTTTCACTGAGCAGTGTCTTGAATTGTTTTCAGTGCCTTTGAGACACTGTTATAAAAACTATGCTTACTGTGGCCAGTAAGAGATTATTTCTTCCCTTTACACTGCAGTCCAGAGTACCTTTTGAACTTCAGGACATAAAAACTATTTTAGATGGGCCATAGATTGTTAGAAATTTTGGCTGAGGAAACCATGTTGGCTTTTTAGAGGAAGGTCAAACTGCTTCCTGAACATAGTGGGTTACCTGATGAGCTGGATAACATTCATGTTGTGAGTTACTTGATGCAGTTATTGGACAGCAGTGCTTATATCCTAGGGCTACATACCCTATAGCTCATGAGAGGATGGAAATAATTTGAACACCTGCTGGAAATTTAGATGACAGAAAAGAGTGATTAGATCAAGTTCTTATTTAAATCTCAAACTATAAGTCTCAAGCTGTGTAGCAAATAATTTCTGCATGTCCAGCAAATTCAATTTTGCCTCGAGTATGCATTTCATCCTCATTTACATATTTTTCTCATTTATCTTCTCGTATTTTTTTCTAATGCTAACCCATTAGTAGAAAAAGTATTAGTTAGCTGGTTTTTTTCTCTGCAACAATAAAGTCACTCCATGAAAATAGCTTTCAGTAAGGGTAAGTTTTGCCTAAGTTTAGTGACTGCAACCATGTTAGATCTGTGTTCAGATTTTAATCCATACAGGCATGAATGTGCTGTATACTCCACTAAAGGCTTAAATGAAGGGAGTAGAAATGCCTTGCTCCGTTGTAGACATTTAAAATTGAGTGAAATAAACAGACATGTCCTGGAACTAGATGTTATTAAGTGGAATCCTGAATTGATAAACAGATAAAAGTGTGTTACTTATTTTCTGGTTCTGGAAGAAGAGGTAATAGATCTTTTATCTATTTTAGTGACATTTCAAGAGTAGATTATGGAAGGATTTAGGAAATCTGTGATACCTACCTGTTAACTATTTGGTTCAGGAAGAACAGAAAACCATAGGGATAAGATCCAAAACAGCCAGGGCAGTTAGGGACATGGTTTAGGGGTGACCTGCCAGTGCTGGGTTAACTGGTGGACTTGATGGTCTCAGAGGTCTCTTCCAACCAAAACGATTCTATGATTCTACCTCAGGCAGCCCACAGGAGCAAGTCTGATAGCCCTTCTCTCTTTGTGGCTTAGTGGTCTGAGTCAGGCTTCATTTGTGTTAGGTTCAAAGCTCTGAATGCTTCCACAAAGACTCTTTCTAAAAAAAAAAAAAAGGAAATTCCTACTCTAAATAGATAGATAGAAATACTTTATAAAAGACTGTTTAGGCCTATTTTTGGGTGGCAGTCATGGCTTAAAAGTATTCAGTTGGCAAGCAGACAAGCTGATCTACTGCTTTCCAGATTAAGATGTTCTTACCTGGTCTTTCACCTTGCTTTACACTCCTCTCAGGTGTGAAACCAGGCTCTTTCTGATCCCACAGGTCATGCATATATTTCTTCCTAGTGTTGTAGTTTCAACAGGAGCTGTGTGCATTAGCTTTTATCTTGATGATTAGGTTAGAAGATGAGATGAGAGAGGTTTGACACACTGACTTTGGGAGTGCTGTAATTGTTAGGTTACCATAATAAGGGCTTTTCCTTCAGCTGCTACTTTTTGCAACAATAGGAGCTTAACGTTTTTTAATAAACCTGCCCCTGCCTCTGCCTGTGTGTACCCAGGGGTCTTCTGAAATGGACCCCTCCCCAGCAGATATGGGCAGAGGAATTGTTGCTTCCTGATGTGTTGTAAAGCTTTAAAATGGACAAATATGCAGCTCTTCCCAGAAGCGTAATTCTGTATCTATGGCCAGGTCAGACAGTAAGAAACCACTGAATTTAAATAATAATTGAGGGGATTACTTTAGTTGCATCCTTTTATCCCTGTGTTCTGTTTATATCCATGACATAATTCAGTCCTGCCTTAAATCTCAAACCATACTTGGATCTGATATTCTGCCACTTACTCAAGTAGTGGGATATATAGCATAAATAGGACAGTGGAAGGAATACCTGCCATTTAAAAGGCAGATTTTTTGACAGAGGTGTAGATTTATGACGTCTGAGAGTGGAATGTAACTACCAAATGTTAAACCAAGAAAGGGCCATTTTGTTTACTCTGACAGAATAAACATTTGCATCTTTTTCATGTATTTTAATGTTGGATAGGATTTTTAACTACTGTCCAAACAGGTCAACAAAGCAGGATAGGAAGACAATTTTTGTTTATAAATAGATGCTTTGAATGATGTATAAGTCCTGTGCCTCTCTGCTCTCTGACAAGTTCCTGAAAAGTGTTAATAATGAGAGGAAATAAGGAAAGAAGATAAATTGAGTCACCTTATCCACAAAAGATATAGGTCATCTTTGTTTTTACAGTTATACATACTTAGAAAGATTAAGTATGGAGAAAGCTTTTTTTGTTGTTGTTGTTTTCTGGAATCTCACCTTAAATCAGAAACTGTTAATATCCATACCTTACCACATATGAATTCATTCTGCCTGGCCATTTTGGAATGTTCATTGGAGGCTGAGGCTGGAAATAAAAACATTGCAATGTTTTATTGTAACGTCTCTTTTATTGCCTGAAGTAAATTTAAAAGTTCCTAAGAATAACATTAATTTTAGTAGATTAGAATGAAGGTGTTCAGTAAGCCTATACACTCATTATTCCTTGGGGAATTGTATATTTTAGATAAATTCATTGGAATCAATAAAGCATATACTTTAACTGTAGATCTTCTATTGAAGAAACACATGGGACTCAAAAGGCTTAAAGAAAGTATTTTTAATTACAGTTTGCTTCAGGAGGAGAGGTGAATAAGCATTGCATTTTTTCTTATTCACTTATTTTACATCCGTGTAGATGATGAGTTCTTCGTGGATTATCATGTAAAAGGAAAAATATTTAGTCTCTCAAACTTCTAAGAACAGTGGCTAAACAGAAGACCATAGATAGTCACTGATCTTTTCCCTTTCCTGACAATAATAGCCCATGGTACCAGTGGTACAGTTACTACCTGAATTTCAAAAGATACTTAAAATCATAAGCAATTGACAATTTATGGTTACCTACAAATGAAGTAGGAAAAAAAAACAAAACAAGAATTATTACTCACTGAAAATGTCTGAAAAATCACTAACACAAAAATCGATGGAAAATGTTAAAAAACGTAGTTAATTGCAAATGCAGAAACAACAGCTACAAATTCATAATATGAGGATACAGTTTTGTCCTTTTAAACAGTCATATTTAGTGGTAAGGAGGAACTGTTTAGGGAGGAGTGTCTGTTATATGCTTAGCACACTATAGAAAGTTTGCTTTCAATCTTACTATTTGGGGAAACAAAACTTATTAATTCTGGCCTATTTTATGACACAGCAAATAGATAAACTCTTCTAAGCAGCTGACAACTGAAAAATGTATTTATTTAATGATAAACAGTTTTCTTGTAGGAATATCTCTCAGTGATGCTGAGTTTAGAACCAAAAAAGTCTGCCTTTAATTAAGAAGAATGGTTTTGGACAATGGTGCAGGTCTGGGGAGGTGAGAGGCAATGCTGTGGCCGGGACCTTCCAACCAAGGTCCAGACAGACATCTGGCATCTTTTCATGAAACAGATCTCTACCTGATGGCTCTGGTGGTGTGTAAGTGCTGAGTATCCAGAGTCGCTTGATCCAACTGTCATGCTCAGAGTACCCCTGAATTCCATCAGGATCAAGATACAACAGTGTGCAGTGTGTAGCTGCTTTCTTTAGATATACAGCCAGAAGTCATGCTGCTTCCCATTATTCGTTTAACAGCTTACTGTTGTACAGTACTTGCCTAAGAGCACCAGTAGTCACTCATCACTCCAACCTATTGCTCCCATGAGCCCCAAAGGCAGTAGGTAAGATAATGTGGCAACCTCTCCTTCCTCTCTTACTGAATTAAAGCTGCCATGCAAAAGTGACCTCAGACAGTTGGAAAGAGTATGCAAAAAGGATCCAGACATCTGACACTATGCAAAGAGGCCTTAACGAAAAGATGCTCCTGTGATAAGATTCAACTTTAATTTCTCAATAGCTGCCAGTGAGCAATACTAGCTCAAGAGAGCCTTACCTGCAAGCAGTCTGTACTCAAATTCTTTCCCAGATTGTATTTGAAGGATGAAAGTCTTCAGTGAGAAGTTTGACAAACTGCCCCAGTGAAAATCAGGGTAGGTATAAAATGGCTGAGTTTAGAAAATCCTGGAAAGCTACAAATGGATTATGAAATGTGAACTGCTGCATTTGGTCTGTGGTACTCTGTGTGCCACTGAAAAAGAATTTGTCACTATAATAAAAACAATCCTGAAGCTGTTTCACTAAGAATAGTAAGTCGGGAGTATTTTTAAACAGATTCTAGGACAAATGTGACTGATTTGAGATCAAAGCCTCACAGAATTCTGTAGATTGGATGAGTTGTTGCAGGTAATCTGGTCAAAATCCTCCTGTTCAGAGGATGACCAATATAAATCAAGTTACTCAGGACTTTCCCCAGTCAAGTTCTGAATATCTTTAAGAACAGATATTTCTTACCATCTCTTGCTAAGAAAACTAATTAAATTCAGTATTTTTAAATACTAAAAGACATCAAAGGTGTTTTGATACATGATTTCTTTGCCATAATGTACCAAGACAGACATAGTGAATAAATCTTCTTTCTGTATTTCTATCAAAGTACAAAGACTTCAGTTACAGAATATTTATTTGTTTTTACAAAATAGTTTCTTTTTCAGGCTGTTATGATTGGAAGTTCAAGCTCTGAAGGCAGCCGAAAGAAAAAAAGCAGTGACCCATAATGTTATCTCTATTTAGGTGTAGTGGAAAATGAATACTCTTTGGGACCAGTTTGTTAAAATGTTGCAAGTTTTATCCACTCAGTTATAATTTTTTCAAAACTCATCTTCATGAGACATTCAAAATCCACTTAAAATCCTTTTAAAAGAAAAAGAAAAACCAAAACAAACAAAGCTGAAAAATCTATGTAATTCAGAATACTCTGATAGATGATATGTGGCTAGGAAGTATGAAATAAGCATAAACACACACATAACATAAATTCCTAATGGCATCCGGGTCATTAGATTGACATGTTAGATGAAACAAAAAGGAAAGTTGAAGGTAGGCCTTTCTGTACCAAATCTGTATAAGGCTTTTTTTAAAACTTTTTTTTTCAGTGTGTGGGGTTTTTCTCAAATATATGATAGATTTGGTGATTGTCTACAACTCTTACTTTAAATCAATTTAATATTGTCAAAAGAAAAGCCTTTTTTTGTCAGATTTTATACAAGAATAACTAAAAAATAAAAATGTCAATCACAATTCTGTGGACTTAGTAATGTGACCAATATGATTTTGAAAATGTCTTGCTTTCATAATTCCATGTTCTATTTCTGCTACTTCTGATCATTTCTTCATATATATCTTTGAAATGCACTTCGACTTAAAGGAAGATTAGAGGCTAAGTGTTGTCCGATGTTTCTGATAAGGAAGGAATCATAATGTTATCTATATGTCAAATTTATGGATTAGGGTACAAATTCTTATTGCATGCTATGAACTGAATTGAAATATAAGCAGAGGTTTTATGGCATTGCTCATTTTTTATAGATCAAGAAGAATATTTAGCATTTTCTGTCTAGAAATTAAACTTAATTAGACCTATTGCTTAATGATCTCAAAAACTGTGAATTAATTTGACAAAAGATTATTTAGTAGGGCTAATGAATGATAAAATTACCCTAAGGAGCATTACTTATTGATTTGAAGATGAAATTTTTATACTGCCTGTTGGGTTTTTTTTGTCTGTTAGAAACTGGCACCAGTAGTATTGATCCACCAAAGACGCTGTGCAGATGCATCAAAACTTCTCATCTGTATATTTTCATGTTCTGTAGGAAAGCTGTGTGGCCTTTCTGACTAATTCACTAGTAGATAAGACTTCTTTATTATTTCCCTTCATTAAGTAAACTTTGCTGCTCTGCGCTGATTGACAACTGATGGAGATACTGATGTCCAGAAAGTTCAATTAGAAAATTTAATAACTAACTTTGCTTAAAAGAGACATCTGTCCTCATTAATGGTTGTAAAGAACAGTGTCGCGTATCTCTTGCCATCGCGTTTCTGATTGCAGTAGTTATTAATGTTTGAAGGATTATATATAATTATTTTTTAATTGGCTCTAATAATTGCTTCATTATGTGCATTTCTGTGAACGTGAAACTGTGGTTCAAAGGGGTGCTTTAGCTTGTTGTTAATACAATCCTTCTTTCGACACTGTGAGTTCTTAGAAATTAGCAATTCCCTTGAAGCTTTATATTTTTTTTTTCATATTGAAGTTACCTAACCACCAGTTGACCTTTCCAACACCACCTTTCCCACAGCAAAATCATGGTGCGGGTAAGGAAGGAAATAAAATCCATGCCACTACTGCTACTTCTTCAGTCACACTCTCTTTATTCAAAACAATGCATTAACAGAAAATGGATTATGAAAGGTAAAAAAGTGGAATTTGTCCAGAAGACTGAATGTTCATACTTTTGAAAATATTTCATGTCTCGATGATTTTTCTTTCACTTACAAACCTTGACTGCTTAAAAAATATGAATGGATTGTTAAAAGGCAATGTAAATCTAGTCTAAATTTATTCAAATATTTTTTGAGATTTTCTTTATATTTTTTATTCTGGGAGTATTTAAGTAGCAATTGTATTCTCTAAGAGCCCTCAGAAAGCCTTGGGAACACCTTAACCTTCAGAAGTGTTTCTCTTTTAATATAAGACAGAACAGAAAATAATTGGTTTTCAGTATAAGTAGAATAATTTTTCCAAACGTTAATAGCTATTTTAATCAGTTTGCAAGTATTGCTGTTTAAATGCCTAAGAATGGAAAGTAAAAATTTGGCTTCCTAATAGTTTACACTCAGTAGCCATGCATAGCATTATTCCATAGAATTGTGATGTTCGTTTAATAAAAGGAGAAAGTATTTAAATATAATATTTTAATCCTAAACAGGCTTTTGTATATTTACATATATATTTGCAGTGCTAATTTTTTGAATAGTTCAAACTTCAGTCTCACAAGGGTATAAAAATATTTCTAACTCGGATGTTGTGTTTTTACCAAAAAAAGGGATTTCTGTCAGATATGTTTATTTTGCTGTGCAAGCAGCAATACCAGAGACTTAAAAGACAGCTTTAAGTATACACTGAGTGTTTGCAGATTTATTCTGGCTTTGTGAGCACTTTGAAGTGTAAACATCTAATTCTATAGAAATGTAATTTTAATGTTAAGCAAACTGAAAACATGCATTACTAAAATTAATTCCAAACAAGTCTAGCCTATTACCAATCATCTGTATTTTCTGTATAATTGGTCATTTGGGCTTTTTCCACTTTTATCATTACCTTCTACTATCATCCTTTCAATGGAGCTCAGTAAGCAGAAACTTAGCAGGTTTTCAGGATGCTAGCAAAGCAGCTACATGAGTAGTATGATCTCTGAGAGACAACCAGGTAACCTAAATTGCACTAGTCCTTTCCAAGTTCTGCTTACCAGTCCTTTTCAGAGAAACAGAAAATGGAAATCAAAGCAGTATCTGGAATCAAACATTGAAATCAAATTGAAAGCTACTCCCTGGATGAGTTAAGAATTATAGTAATAAATAAGTGATTCACTCACACTGGTACCTAAAAAAAGATGCATATGTCAGTTGTTTGCTTGGTGGCACCATCAAAAGTCTGAAAGACACTGTCTAGTGACTTGTAATATGAAGATCTTTTTCTTCCTTCAGCATGTTTCAGTAGTCTAACCTGAGGTGACAAAGATGAATGTGACATGTTGTTCCTCAGAAAGGAGAGGCCATGCCTTCCAGCTCGATTATCAGAAATATTTTTTTGTTTGACCTATTTATATATTAGAGCCTGAAAAATACATTATGTTTACACTGTGTACGCTTAGAAGAGGGGGGATAAAAAGTCATTAATCAAAAGTAAGTTCTAAACATGGTTAGGCTTGCAGGCTTTAAAATAGATGATGTTTACTTTCCTGCCACCTGAACGTTGAGCTTTCTGTACTGTACTGTTATCTGTTTAAACCCTCAAAAAACCCAGAAGTTTTATCCTGGCTTAAAATTTACAGCCTTCCTTGTGCCTGCTTATAAATTCAGTAGGTGAAATACTGACAGGCAGGAATTCAAATATGACCGTATATCAAAGATGGTTTTCCCAGTAGAAAGAACAGAGTCCTACTGGTTACAGTTGCACACAACAGCAAAAGGAAAGGGGATGATGACAGTGTAATGTCGTAATTTTTTTAGTCAAGATGTGTGAGACCTGCTCATTATCTAAGAGTTTGCTGAGTTGCTCTCTTGATAGTGTCAGAGAAGGTATGAAGCTTCTCAGGTCAACTGTAAAATGCCTGTGATGGCAGCAGGACTGAATCTCTTCAGTTATAAACCTGGCAGCCAAATGAACCTCTGCAGGGATGTGCTAAATTGCTCTGAAGGTGAGTTATGTGGCAGGTAAACATGAGAAGCCTCTACAAGAAGATAGGAGGCTCATTCAAGTGAGGAAGGCAGATTGCTCTAGATTGCACATGTAGTTTTTTCATCATCTGCCTACCATACCTATTAACCAGGAAAATGCTAAACTCAATCCCATGTAAAAAGAAAACATCCCCTGTTCATTTCAGGGGGGTTACCATGTCCTGCCTAGCTACTCTAGTTGATGGGTATTGTTTTTTACATAACCAAGTCAATATCCTGCATGCCAGGACTAGCATGAGACAATTTTGAGCTGATTCTTTCGAATAATTTCACACACCCCCCAAATTAATATAGATTGGCATCTAATACTGTAGTTTGCATCCTGATATCTTGGCAAAAAAAGCTGCGTAAGTTCTTTCTTGGAAAAAGTCTTAACACAGGATTACAGTACTTTCTAAATGCTGTATTAAAATGAAGAAATTTAAATTGTAATAAATTTTAAATAAATGTAGTTGTTCACTGACTTGAATAATTTAAGGGAGGGGGAAAAAAAACAACTTTTAACGCTGACATTTTGACAAAAGCACAGTTGCCCAATTAATGTTCAAATTGACTTTGTCTTAGAAGAATTTATTTCAGTGAACAGATACTTTAAAAGTCTTAAATAAGTAAAATGTGTGCTTTGAAATAAATTGTAGCTGTTAACATGTATGAAAAACTGAATGGATAAGACAAAGTATTGCTCTGGATTAGTAGATTATAACAAGATTGTGAAAAACTGGAAAAGCAAGTAGAGATCTTTACCTGATCCAAAAGCTGTCCTGTATCCACATGTAGCCATCACTTTTCAGATCTGTGCAGGGAGTGAAGGCACAAAACCATCAATATAGTCCTGATTTCTAGCAAGATGTGGTAGATGGATTGAGCAGGTGCTAAGATTTCTCATGGGATGGTGTTGAAACTGTAATGAAGGTTTTTCCAACAGTTCTGTTAACTTTGGACAGAAGTCTGCAGAGGGCCAGGCAAGCTTTTTACCCTAAACAAACTGTCTTCACTGATGATGATATTGTATACTACTAGGAAAGCAAATACACCCTATTTTCAGACTTTGATAGCAGTTTTCATTTATCTGGAGTAATAGGGAAAAATCATATTCCATAGCTAAGAAGTATGTTCTTCTTTCTCTGGTGCTGTTTAAGACACCTAAATATTTCCTTAATTTTTGTGTGATCCTTTAAAAAAACACAACAGGACAAAAACAAATGGAAAACCTACACACAGTGTTGGTCTGGTAACAAGGTGACATGAGTTCTTTACCCAGAGGAAATTAAGATATATGAGCTACAATAAATGTCACATTCTCCCATAATAATTGTATAATCTCCAATAATAAGTGAAATATTTAGAGACTGGATAATCTGTAGGTGGTTCAAAAATATGAAGGTGGCCTTTGTTGGTGATTGCTCTAAAGCACATAGGATGGAAAGGAGGAGATACAACAGAGGAGAAACAAAGGAAAAATATTTTGCAAGCAAGCATATTCTGGTTTTATACATTCATAATTTTCCTTATTTCACAGAATCACAGAATGGTTGAGGTCATAAAGAACCTATGGAGGTCACCTTGCCTAACTCCCCTGTTCAAGCAAGACTAGGAGCATGTGCATCCATAATTCAAACCAAAAATAGTGCAGTTCTAAATTTTGAAGTTCAGACATAGAAGTCAGAGGAGGTATTTGTCAAAGTTGTTCCTTTGCTACTTATAATTTCATGGCATAATTTTCTAGAAAAAACTGACTATTACTGATGTACAGTTGTCATAGAACTTAATGAAACAAGTCAGTCTTCAAATTATTTTAAATTTAAATCTGAAACATATGTAAAATAACCTTTCATTGCATTTGTCTTCTGTTTCTTTGAGATTATTTTTCTTATGCAGTCTTCATTGTTTTAGTGGACTTTGTGAAGAAGATATAAAATAATTCATGGGGATTAACCAAAAAATATGGAAAGATTACCCTATTTTTCACAAACCTGAAAAATAAGCTAGGAGACATTCTGATTATATGGACAATAGAGGACAATTTTTCTAGCATTCATTCAAAATTGTGTATGATCATTTTTTCTGTTGACTTTGCGAAAAAAAAAATAATGCTTAGCATACAAATCCTAAACCTTTTAAATACAGGACTGGTTTTGCATTACAATCACACTTTTTTCTTCCATTTTAGTGTGGCTTTATTATTTTTCTGCTAACAATTGACTATAATGGATTTTGACACTATCACACAGAGATAATGGTATTAAAACCAGGTTAGAAAGCATTATCTGAGTTCCTCATCCCTCATCATTTTTCCCCTGTGTTGCCTGACATATTAATTTGTCTTCTGACTCCCATGTTTATCCTGTTGTCCTACAGTACTGTTTTACATAATAGGAGTAGGAATTTGGGACTTCCACGATAAAAAGCTGTCAGTGCATCTGTTCTGATCTTTGAATCACCTCACTTATTTAATGTCACATACATTTTACATTTCATTTTGGGGAAATTTTATTATATTTTTATCTTATTGTTCTTTCTAAAATATAATAAAATTTGTGTAAAAATTCTGGAGAAGTGGTTCTGAAAGTCAAGGCTATTTAAGTCATTTTAGCAATATATTGGACTGATCTGAAATATGGCAATTTATCTTCCTTGATTAGGATATCCATGGGATCTAAGTACATACTAAATTAGATTATGGATTTTTGACTGAAGAAAGTGTCCTGTTTCATTTATCATTTAGATATAGATTTTTTAAAACTGTACATGATTTAACTCATAAGCTGTAATAACTTATTGGATCTTTCTAACTGAACCAGCAGCCACTAAATTAACTAATTTGTGTCACCATTTGGTTTTGAAGAACAAACTGCTTCAGGTAAGTTAGAAACCAGGACTCCAAAAATTACCACAAATTAAATCTGTTTTCCCCACTGCCACCTTTGTTGATAAGCAGCAGCCTGTAGGGACTCAAAAAGCTAGGCTGTTTTTAAAATTTATAAAGGGGCATGCTGTGCACTGTCGGTGATTCACGTTTATTTCTAGTCATCATGTGTGTGGTTGTAAACTTTTCTTTTTGGATAGAATCTCATGAAATCCCATATTTTGGACCAAGTCCACATGTACAGCATTAAGATATGTGCCAAAACTTGCAAGTCCTATTTCATACTCATCCACTATTTCAATATACAAGAAGTATTAATTTGGAAAGTTAAGATCTCTTTCCAAATAAGTAATTTTTTTGAAGTTGTTCATAGTCAAAGCTTTTTTTAGAAGTCAAAATATTTACCTGCAACATAAATCTCAAGAATATGACCCTCTTTTATCTCAGAAGTGCAAAATGTTCAACAGTTTCTCAGCTTCATTATGTAAAAATTAAAATATTTTATCTAACTTCATGTGTTCAGTGTGTTTAGATAAACTGAGACCACTTTAGGAACACATAAGTAGAATAGCTATCAAATGTTTGTTCTATTTTGAACTCTTTTTTCCAGAATTTAGCCCATGATATTTTAATCACCACATATGAATATGCACATGCACTCAAACAACCTTGTAAGTGTTCCTAATTATAGTCATACAGGCTTTGCTTAACAGTTCTTCTGTGTGTTTAATTGTAGGTATTTAGTGTGAGGAAGAAATGCCATTTTGTTAATAAAACCTTGGTACAGCAGGTTGTCTGAAAAATCAATCTAATTTCTGATGATCTACAGAGGCAAAGGAGAAATATCTAAAGGAGCAATTGCCTTAAATCTTATGGCTGCTTCAGTATTAAGGCAATCAAATGTGAAATATCAATACATCTGCACAGCGTAAACGACTGTATCCTGTTATTCTGATGAATAGCAGAAGTAGAAATGAGGGATGTGAAAGAGAAAAACACTAACTGAAAACAGATTATAAACAGTGCTACGGTGATATTAAATATCATCAGGAAAGATGTTATCTTACTATGTGTCCGATTTTAATGAAAGAAATGAAGATAGAACCAAATCAATTCAGTTTAATTCATTTAACAGTATAGATCATTCATTCTTTTTGCAGTTACAGAGAGGAAAATTTGCTAAACATTGGTAAGCTTACTAACTCCTTGACTATTAATATGATTGTAGTTATTTTGCCTAATGTGATTTCCTTACATTTACTAACATTTAAGACAGAGAATGCCCCAAGTCCAGTTAATATAAAAATCAGTTTCACGAAGAGGTTTTAAAATAGACCTATTCTATTAGCAGCATTATATGAAATATGGTTTGTTCTATTTTCCATAGCAGTAGTGTACCAGTGCACATTGGAAATTGTATTTTATTACTAATGGTATGGTTGTGGATTGTGTCTGCTCTGTGTTCAGATATTCTCCAGAAGTTGTCATAGTGGTGACTCTGTTCCTTTTAAGGATTTTTTTATTAAATTATTTCAACTTAATAGTTGAATAGGTAGGGAATTAGATCCTGAATGAGTTTGAAGAAGTTCTAGTTCATCCATCTATGCTGGACGATCTGCAAGTAGTGGCAGGAATCATCAGCATTCTGGTTGATTCTTAGCTGTAGATGAAATCTGTTCAAAATAGCATCTGGAGACAGTCTGTTAATTTGCTATTCCTAAGCAAGGAGGTTCAAAACTCCTCTGTAGGGATTTTCAGAGGGAAAAATAAAAAATACCCTTATTACATGGAAGTAAAATTTGTAAGTTCACCTTTTTTAGTGTATAATTGTGAACTTCTATGTGGAGACCATATCTACATTACAGTTACTTGATTTTGTATTGCTGCCTAGTGATTCCTTGCACTTCACTTGTATTAAATTTCTCTGATGTTACTGGTCTTTGAATATGTAGAATTACTTTATGGAGTTTTTAATGAGATAATAGACCTTTAACATCCACTGACTATGTGATTTCACTTCTTTGTTGTTCCTAGTACAGTAAATATTTGTTCTGATGTTTTTGGGTTGTCATAACAGGCACCCTTTATACAAGGATGTGATTGTAAGTGAACTGCCAATACACCATATTGTGTCAGTGGTTCAAGGTTTGTAGCTATGTAAAATTTGACAGACGTCAGCTTACTTGCATGAAATATTTGCAATTCATTTTGAAGCAAGTGTCTGAGGAATTTGTCAACACTATTGATTTTTCTGTCAGATAGTCTACATGGGCTGGACGGAAGAACGGGAACAAGACTCCCTTCAGGATCGAATGTACACACCAAAGTTTCTAGCACTGAGGGGATCTTCCCTGTATAAATTTATAGCACCTCCAGTAAGTATATTTCTCATGCTTAATGGGAATAAATATTATGAAATAATTTCATGTAATAAGTACAAGGCTTTCACAAGGAGATGTCCAGAGTATGTTGTGTAGAAGGGATCAAAAATAGGTGCTCATCAGATAATTGTGCATCTAACAAGAATTTATGTTCTCCCACTTACCTAAGCAGTTAGAAAAATACAGGAGAAATCTACTTGTGCTAAAAGGGGGCTTTTCATTTTCCTTTGGCAGGCAGAACACACCTGAAGCAAGATGGTTAGATTTAAGCTGTGCTATCATTGTAGTCAAACTGCTGAGATTTGGGGAAATACTGAAGCTTTTTGCATGATGTGGAAATGGTGGTATCTCTGGTTAGATTTCTATCGTGAGTGTAACTGTTATGCTGCATGGGAGCACCAAAAGGAAGGTAGGGATGCAGATGAAATTGTTTAGATTGAATACATTAATTGGAAACTGGCTGGCAAGACTGCACAAGATTTTAGCCGTAGTCTCATACTCAGCAATTTAAATTCACAGTTTTATGGTACATCTAAACTGCAGTAAACAGAGATATCCTCTCGCCAGCTTATAAGACAGTACCTAAGGAGCCAGTAGCAGTCTCATACCAGCAGCAAGGAGAGTCATGGGGATTCATTTGTTGTGTTTATTGGGTCACCTTTCTGACTGCTGCTAAAACCTGTGTTTCCAGATCCAAGCTGTAGCTCCTTCCTGCCTGAATTGTAGAATCATAGAATGTTTTGGGTTGCAAGGGGCCTTTAAGGCTTCTCTATTTCAACCCCCCTCAAGTGAGCAGGGATATCTTCAACTAGAACAAGTTTCTCAGAGCCCCTTCTAACTTGACCTTGAATGTTTCAAGGGACGGAGCATCTCTCTGGACAGTCTGAGGTAGTTCAAAAGGTAGTTCCTGAGGTAGTTCAAAGCCAACTTGCAAGTCTTTATATCATTCATCAGTCACTATCCATATTTATTTTGCAAAGTGTTAAAAACATGTAAAAGACACGAGGAATGGAAGTGTGAACTAAAACTTCACGTGTTTAATGTTGGTACACTAGTTCACTGGTATGGGAGTTTGGCTCTCCTGTGGCTAGTAAAGGGAGTCTGGCTTTTGTTGGTTGATATTCTTCAGGATAATGTCAGACTATGCTGCCAAGCATCTGAATTCAAAAGCAGCTCTCCTGTCTTTCACAGACCTACACAAACATTTGCTGCCCATCAAATAAAGCCACCTCCATTCTAGATACTAGATAGAAGCAGAAACAATGCTGAGAGATCCCATTCAATACAAAAGATGATTATTCTTTGTAAGCTCTATGGAAGGAACTACAAGCCTCTATACTGAGGATTCAGTCGTGTTTCCAGGAGTAATATGCTGCTGGTGGGAAAATGGGTAATGGATGATGATTAATAGGCGTGAGAGGAACGTGTTCATAATAAGGCTGGGAACCACAGTGATGTGAGTTAGGACAATTGGCAAGCTGCTGCTGTATGTGACAAGCCACCAGTTCTCAATGCCTTTATAGGTCTCGTTTCAGCTGAGCTGCAAGCACAACATGATTTTGTTTTGCCAGATTCTGGTTCTTATTCTAAACTAGAAACACAGGTCAACCGTAGAGAAAAATATTTTCTGTCCATGAAGTAGGAGGAAAGTAGAATGACAAACATGCTTTCAAAGGACAGAGGAAGAGTTCCTATAGAGCTGCTTTCAGATCATGTAATTTGTGGAATATTTGCACGCTTATATGCCCAGCAAAATTATCTTATCAAAGACTGTAGTAGGCCTTTTAAAAGGACTCCTAAAATACTATTTTCTATATGCAAATGTTGCAGTTATGTTTGCTACTTTGCCAGTATATGTGTTTATCTCTTCTAGGGGCTACGAAAGACTAAGAAAAAACTTTCAGTGTTGCAGTTTCAGAGCTTCTATTTATGAGATACATAAAGTGTAGTTATAGAAAAAAAACAGTTTTAATTATGTTTGCAATATAAACTCCTTGGATTAAGTTGTTTTCTGAATAGAGATGTGCTGCCAACTTCTTAACCAGAAAATCAAATGAAAGTATTTCCCTGGTCTCTGCCAAAGTCTAACACATTAGGGAAGTGTGTGCTTAAACAGTGCATATCAGCAGCCTCCCCTTCTTTTTTATCTTTTTGATCAATAGTACTTCTACTTTCCATGCTCAGGGAAATGAGCAATTCTAACATATCTTGTTTGCATTTTGAAAGCTTTAAACAAAACAGCTTCTTTTTTTTTTTTTTTTTTTTTTTTTTCCTTGTTAGTTTCTGGTACATTTTGTCCTTTAGAATTATTAAGCGTGTCAAGTCTGGTGGGTTTCTCTTTCTTACAATTTATAGTTGGAAATGTCAGAGAGAATGGACTTGAATCGAGAAAGAGCTGCTAACACTTTTTCTCTTGCTAGTCAAGCTTTTAAATTAAAATACTAAAAGTGAGCAGGGCAAGCAAGTTCTATGGGTGTATAAATTCTACAGTTGCTTTTGATTTGCACATCCCTTTTTATAAAAAGAGTTTTGGTTTGACCTGAAAAAAGTCTTTTTATAGGTACAAACAAAAGCAGAAAACTAAGGGAAAAAGGGAAGCTGATATTTTTCCACAAAATACAGGTTTTAAATGTAGCTCCGAATGGCTTTGTGCTTCAGCAGCAATAATCACTACTTTTCCTGATGGGGCAATATGATTTCAGCTTGTGTGGCTGGTGTTTTGAGCTCAGTGGAGCTCTGGCAAGACTCCTCATTTCTCTTTTCATGGTAAGAAAGGTAATTTTTTGTCCACAGTAGAAAAAGTAGTTTACTCCCTCTTTTTTTTCCTTCCCCAACAAAAGCATTTTACATATTGTTCATCCCATCTCTAAATCGCATCTTAAAATTCTCATATAGAGATTGTATATTTGCAGTATTTCTTTACTTTCTCATGCTATATCAATTGGTTGACACTCAGTATTTAGTTATTCTCTTCCTTAGAAATCTAATTTAATACCCATACGTCGGTATGATAGTGAAAACTGAGTTTGAGGATCACTGCAAATAAATAAAATTCTAATAGAAGACAAACTATGACACTGTACTTTTGAACTTTTCATTCTTGACTGATTTCCTCAAAGGAATTTCAGTTACAGTAGTGTTTATACCTAAAAATTAGTGAAGGATAGAATTTCTTATACACCACCAAAATAATTTTGATCAAGAAAGTTTTATACCAAGGCAGCCAAATCCATAGATGCTACTCAGTCATGTTGTGACTAGAAATATTTTTGTCGTTAGATAAAAGAGATAAGTTGGTCACATGAAATATTTTCTTCATATTGTGTGGATGCCATTTTATGATACATTTTTCAAAGAACTTTATATTCTTAAATCTTGAAAAGTCACAAAGTTCTGTCTTCATCAGCCTCTTCATCTTGCCTAATAATTGTAATGATACAGCTGTCTTCCTTTGGAGCTGGGCCCCTGTTCAAAACTTCTTACCGTTAAGGTTTTCTATTTTTTTTTCATATATAGTCTCTATTTTGTGTGTTCTGTCTCTGAGATTGAATAATTCTCCTCTTTCTTTCTGACAGTTTCCTGGGAAAGTTATTTGTAGATGGCTGTGATATTGCCTTGCCTCTTCCCTTGCTGAATATATTCACCTATCCCTTTCTGTCTTATTTAAGTCTTAACCCTTGCACTTGCATGATTTTATTGAACTATATGAACTGCTTTATTATATATGAAATTTTTGTGTGTGTGTTTGTCTGTAAAGTAGTTGCTTAAAATTAATCATGTTAAAAGCAGTTGTCAAATCTATTTCCATAGATTATTCTTCAAATCTTACTTAGAACTTAATTAGACCTTAGGGGTAGATTCACCTTGGTAAGAAAAAAAGAAAATGTCTATTTGCCTTTGTTGTTTCTTGTTGTCGGTTTGTTGTTTGGTTTTTTTTTCCCTGGATTTCAAGGCATGTGGGGTAAGTGTCTGTAATATTGCAAGGCTGAATGCTTTCATGTATTTGCAAACAATGAGGGTGACCGGAAGCAAATTGTGGCATGCAGTTACAAGGAGGCAAGTGGTGACAAACATGTCATCTTGACTATGTAGTCAAGACTCTGAGAAGAATTCCAGGGCTGCATCCTCTCAGGATCTCAATGCAACCCCCACCAGCTTCTAGGGAAGCCTCATCAGTCAGCACAGCACAGCATGCATGCAAAGGCACTGTGATGTAAGCACGGAGACAGACAGGATATCTCCTAAGCTTTGCCTGGATGGAACAGTATGGCCCCTGGTAATTATTGCTCTGTTGGTCTTTCTGTATACATTACACTGGATGTAAATGGTTTAGGGATAGATTTTTTATGAATAAACTTAATGCTTAAAATAAAAAAGAAAATATAACCAACTTCCTCTTCCTGTTTGTTTTGTTTGTTATTTGTTTGTTTTCTAGGTCACAACCTGGGATTGGACACGAGCTGAGAAAACATTTTCAGTGTATGAGATAATGTGCAAAATTCTCAAGGTATGATGAGAAAGTATAAAATAAATTACCACTTTGTCAGTCCAGTCGACAAGCCAGAGCATAACACTGCAACTGGCAACTGCATGTGACCACCTAGCAGAAAGAGATCAATTTTTTCCATTTTAAGTCATTATCAGAAATCCTGGTGTCAGTAGATACAGAGGCAAACCAGAAGGCAAAATTGGAAACAAAACTGATTTTGACTAGGAAACTATTTTAATTCTCTGTAATGTATGGGGTTTATAGCTTTACTTTAATGTCACACTTAACCAGTATAACGTTTCTTTCTCTGAGAAGCTAAAGAAATAATGATCACTTTGGTTGCTTTCAGTTACGGTGATGCAACTAACAGTGGCTGCAATGTAAGATTTCACAGCAAGACTGAGAGCAGAGTCCTTAAATATGCAATACCATTCTCAAAACTTTTTTTGCAATTTCTGTAGTTTGCCTTAACTGTAATAGATGGAAAGAGGTAATGAGATCTGTTTAGAAAGTTAAAGCTATAAGTAGCAGATTGAATAGGTCCTTATTTTACGTTGTGTTTAGTTTTTAATTCTGAATTCATTCAGAATGAATACGTGTTGTCTTCCCTCTGTTTTAAAAATAGTGAAAAACAGTTTTCCAGATGCTCAGCATTTCTCAATCTAAAACATTAGGAATGGAAAAGGGGATGAAGAAAGAGATGGAAAAAGTGGTACCTTTCCATTAATCTGAAGTGCTTTCCTGTTTATGCTGGTTTGTGGATTTGGGGGTCAAAATTATGTAAAAGGTAATTTGGTCTTTTCTGGAGTTTCATCTCCAGATGAATTATATTCCCATATCTCCAAATTATTATATATCCAATTTTAATATTTTTTCATACTAAGTATGAAAAATCATATTTAAAAAAAACCCTTCCTCCTGGCAATGTGGAACAGAAAAGTGAAAGGAATTATTTACTGCTATGTTGGCTGTGAGGTGTAGAGTCTTCATCAAGCAGTAGAACACTCCAAAGTGTCCCATCACTCTAGTATGTCCTTTAACAGGAAGGTTGGTCACTCTGTGAAGACTTTACACTGAAGTTGTAGTGTGAACAATGCTCTTAGAACACAGTCAGGTTTGGAGATGAAAAAATCTCACTTGAGACATGCACCTTTTTCTGGTAATTTCTGATGACTTCAGGCCTCGAGCCTGGAAAACAGTAAGCACCGGGATAGCTCTTCACTGAGAAATAAGCCTCTTGGAGCCAGGATGACTCTTCCTTGTGACTTATCCAAAGGTTTTATTACACTGTTTAAATAGAAGTGTACAGAATCTCTGCCATATAGTTTTCTTGCAATTTAAAGGTTGTTCTTCTTTTCATTTCTTTTGTCATTTTTCTGTATTGATTCTCTTATAATTCACTCATTTTTAGTCTGTTTTCTTTTTTTTTCTGCTTGTCTGTTATCCCCTGTTCTCGTATACCAATGCATTCTCAGTCTGTATTAACAGAAGACATCCCATCAGAGAGGCAATTCCAGTTTAAGTAGAATAGGAACTTTGTTTTTGTATTTCTTTATCTTGTTATACATATTCACTTCTTCCTTTGTCTATAAACGTAGTCAAGTTTCTAAGGTGTTGGAATGTTTCAAATAGGTTCTTTAGCTGTCTAAAACTTGTAAATAATAAAAACTGGAAGTAGAAAAATCTTTTCAATGAAACTGCAGTTTCTGACATTGGAGTATTAACTTTCACCATATTCTAGTTTTTTACAGCAGGTACTATAGGACTTAATCATGGTTTCACTAAATATAAAAGTAAGACCAAGAAGAACCACTTCTCATTACTATTACTACATTGAGCCTCTGTAAAGACTCAAGGTTTTGTTCAGCTTCTATGCCAGCATCAAAAAAGTCTCCATTTTATCAGTGCATGTTTCTAGATATATTTGTACAAGCCCCGTGAATATTACCGAAGCAGAGGCAACTTTTTAAAAGTTACTCTGGTACTCTGTGTTCACCTTCAAACTTCTTCCCTTCGGTAGTACCTCACATGCAACTTTCATTCTAAATCTGTTTTACTCAGAAAATGAGTTGAATGGCAAAAGGGCAGACTAACAGGGTTTGAAGTGATTATATTCTCAGAGATTGATAGATGGCGTGATAGCTCAGGAAACCTAATGAAAAAATGAAAAGAAACCTGGGCTCTTCTACTGCACTGTTCCCTCTTCTGCACTTCCTCTTCTTCCCATGGCAGAGACTTGAGTTCATGTCAATTTTTCAGGAAAATTGAGGAGATAGAATTATTCTGTGTTTCTACTTCAGAAGAGGCAATCACTTGTTGTTGTGCAGAGACAAATCCAGGAAGATAGTAATGCCTGCTTGCAGGACAATATCATCACTCAGTGTCTTTTAAGTGGGTTTAGTTCCATGTTCTCTGCTAAACTCAAATTGTTCAGTTGACACGTTCACTAGGAGTAAATATCCTAGAACATTCCCAGATGGGATTTTTTTTTTTTTTCTTTATTGCTTGATTAAGTGGGATATGTTGGAGAAGCAGTATCTTTTTTTCACTCTGGAGTGAATCTATTCCCTGCTGCCTGTAAATGCTATTAGAAACATCTCCATAGCAACTAATAGTGATGCTCAAGAGAAGTATTCCCAAAGTTTCAGATAAAGAAGTAGACGATTAGCACCCCTTAGAAAGAGTGATGTATGTTTCTGTAGATGGAGCTGATAAATGAGACACGAACAGTGAAATACTCAGGGCACTGATGCCAGCAAGTGTAAAGGCATGGTGTGATTAGTTTTTACAGTCACCTTGAAATTATTGCACTCTTGAATCGATAGGAGAATCTTTTTTATCTTAAGAGCACTTAAGTGCTAGGTTTGAATCTTAGATTTCTTTTTGCAAGACTGTCTAAACTAGTCAGCAAAGAAAACAGTATTTCTTTGTTTTCTCATCTGTGTATTACTAAGCATCATTATAATTAGTATCACCAACATGAATATTAACCTCATTTTAACAGCTGAAATAAAATTGTCTCAAAAGTCAAGGTGTATTTTGTCTGTTTAGGTATACAACAGATTAGGATGGTTTTGAACATCTTACGTGAATTGTTGCTTATGTCAAAATCTGCTTGCCAGTGTCACTAATATTTACAGTTCCATTATTACCAAATTACTTTGTATAGTACATATAAAAGCAGACTTCCCAGACAGTTCTTGAGCACCACCTGGATAAAAATCATGCCATGAGCACGAAACTAGTTCACCTACCTTTGTTTTCTATTGCGCAGACCTTTGAAGAATAGAGCAACTCACCTCTCACCAAGTATAGTAAAAGTTGAGGGTCTCTTGCATCTTAGTGGATTTAAATAATAGGCAAAATATGACTATTTGATGCATTCATCATGCATAACAGTAAAAGGCACAAATACTTGAAAAGGAGCAGTGCTGCTTCTGGAGAGGGCAGTGTTTCAAAAGAGAAAAGATTACCTCTGCGGAAGAGAAGGCAGTGTCACTACTTAGTGATAAAGAAGCATTCTGCCTTAATTTGAAAGGACCTGCCTAATGAGCCATGCTTGGTTCCCTTAGACAAATTTATTACTCACGCTTAATATGGACATCATTATTAATTAGGCAAGCAGGAGTCATACTATCCTGTCAGCAGAGATGCTGGATTACCATGAAGCTGGGTGTAAGCCAAGGACTTTCCTCACAGCCCATCCTTCAGCAGGACTATTTTCCTTCCAGTATGGAATTAGCATGCTGCTGCAAGTTTTGTGACTGTTCCTCTTGAGAGTAGCTTTATTAATACACACTGAGACCATCAGAGGCAAATGGTACAGCTAATCATTAACAGTATAAAAGAGCTCTTAAAAAAATCAACATGAAATTGGCTCATGTCCATCATTGACTAGTAAGTGATTAGAAAAATGCAGGGTCGTAGCAGATTTTTAAATGGCTAGAATGACATTTTATGTTTTAGCTGAAATAACCATTTGGTTAAGTTAAGTTAACCATTTGGTTAAGTTAATTAGTGAAGATTCCTGCTTAATCTAGACCTGGTTTTGAGACTTCTGACAAGTTTTTCTTAAACTTACAGGAACATCTGGACAATTCTCAGTTGGATTCATAAGAAAAAATTTTGCTTTGAATTCCTACCTTTACAAGCACATTTGGATAGCTCTGGTTTAGCCTATATATTGTTTCCTACAGTTATCCATTGCACAAATGGAAACATGGTTAGATCTATAAATTTAGAATATAGATTTCACTTTTTAAATGCCTGAGAATAAATGAACAATTAAAGAAAGATCTTGCATCAGAAAGAAGCTGAAGCTGTATTAACGGGATCCTTGAACCAAATTATTTTTACAAGTTAGAATGAAATACCACTAAGAAGAAAGGAATTACCTCATATTTGTGTCAGCAGGTGGTTTAGAACTAGAGTACAGCATTTAAATATATTTGACTTGAACGTTTCCTACCATGGACCTACCCATAGCCACGGATATAGAAATTATAAATATATACATTAGAATTAGTCAAAAAATAAAATTATTATTCTGTAGGAAATTGTTTGTGGGAAATAGTGAATTTATTTTTTTTTTAATTCCGGATAGGAACTTAAGAAAATGTAAATTCTAATAATAAATTAGTACATTACGTGTGTCATTAGTCACAATAGGATGTAGTAGTTGAAATATTGTAGAATTGTTGTATCTAAACCACTGAGTAGAAATGCTTCCTAGAAGTAATTAGATCATTTCTAAATCAAAGAATGTTCTCATTTTCATATAGAAGTAGCAAGACCATGATTTAATATTTTAATCCCATTTAAAAACAAGAGCTATTACTTCAGTTGCTTTAATATCAGTAATTCCTGTGATCCCATAAAGTTCCATCCTTTTCTTTCAAATAAGGTGTTAGAGTTAGCAGAACTGGTTTCTACTGACTCTCATCAACTGATGAAGATGGGTTCAAAATATTTTTACTTTTTTTCTGAGGTTGTATCTATCAAGACCTAAAGCCTTCCCTGGAAAAGATATGTCCCTTACACATGAGTTTTGTCAGACTCTATGTTGAATAGGTCCATTTGGTTGTGGACCAACAGACGCATTCGATCAAGTGTAACTCAGGGAGTGTAGTGAGTTTAAGACCCTGCTTGAGACATGTTAAACAAGAAGGTGCTGTTGCCCTGTTGTAGCTTTTCTTCCTGGAGGACTGAGGGTCAGCCAGTGCTTTTTCTCATCCAGTTCTTATTGATGGGGTTTGTGTAGTCAGGTGCTAGATGATATGTTTTATGATGCTACACATATCCACAAGATTAAACATATGTCACAGTGCTGCTGCTCCGTGCACTCTGAGGCCGAGCATTCAGTAGAGCATAGATGTCACTAACAACAACCTAGACATTATGACCTCTTTTTTGAATGCTGGTCAAAACATACTGTGAGCAGAATTGATATTTTAGTTTTGCTGAAGTGCCTGAATGGAAAGAAAAAAAAAAAAAAAGCCCACAAACAAAAAAACCTAGAGACAAAGGTATTTGTTATAGGATATGGGCGATTATTTAGCTACGTCTAACTGGTTCAAATACACAGCCCTCTGAACACTTGGAAAATAAATCTCAGAATATTAAATTTTTTTTGGAAATGCTGGTTTTATGATCTAATATCCTATGTACATTCTGATTTTTCCATTCATGACTTAATGCTAAAGAGCAACTAAGCTTCAGAATTGGTGGAAGGAGATTGTTCCACAGTGACTGGTCATTTTAAAACCTGAGCAACTTGGGTTTTTTGTCACAGTGATTGCAAAGAGAGGGTGTGTTGCCACCACAACTGATTCTTCTAGAAACTGGAAGGCAGTTTTGAACCATGAGCATTCATAAATTCATGCTGGACTGGCTTTCTTGAGTATGTTACATGTCTACTGAATGAAAAGAAAGGGGAAAATAGTGCTTACTCTACCATTTCCTAGTTATCAGCCTGAGAATAGTAGTTTCATATGGATTTCTGTTTTATAGATTACCATTCTTGGTCAGCTTTAGGTTCCTGGTTCTCTGCTCAAGAGAGAATAATGGAAGGCATTCTTCCAGCTTGTATCAGCTGGTTATGGTCCCCTTGGTCTATTCAAGTTGTGTATAACCAGAAGGCAATGCTGTCCCATGAGTCATCTTTACTAATCTCAACTGTGCCCTTTGCTGTGGGGCAGCACTGTAGAAATTGCACCCAAGCTACCTATACCCAAATTTCCAGATGTATTTGCGAGGACAGCTGGTGAACTTGTGGCTTGTGACAGCTGCTTTGCTGTAGAAGGGACAAAATTAATTAAAACTCTTTCTGCAAGTGTATTTTTCACTAAGATGAATCACATGCCAGAGTTATAACATAAAGCATCCTGTATTTAAAAAAAAAAATTAAAAATGACAAATATTTTAATGATGGATTTCCCGATTAACTTGGTTATTCCTTGATTTAGTGCCAATTACAAATGCTAGCAATCATGAAATATTATGTATTCTAACTTGATATCCATTGTGTGGTGTCATGTTGAAAGTAAAGCCAAAAGTAACTTCCTCCTCCAGATCCAGAGTCACTGGCAGCCTCTGTCTGTACTGGCAGTATGCAGCTATAGGCAAACTTCTGTTGGATTTTGTAAGCCACCAGAAATATGAACTTGTTTTGTTTATCCTTTATAGGTAGAATAGGACACGTGGACTTTTTCTACAACTTAAGTAAATCTCTTGCTTCCTTTGGCCAGCCAAAAGAGTGGGGGGAGTGAATCAAATAGGTCAGGGAAGCTGATATTTGTGTTCCTCTCAAGTGAACAGAGAGTGGATATCCTTTACAGAATTATCTAGAAGTGTATACCTAATAACATTTTTGAAGGTGTTTTGTTAAAACGTTGGAAGTTCTGCCAGCTATGCTGTGTTGTTTTGTACCATTCTGAATACAGGTGTCCTGTTTAAAATTCACTGAATGTCAATATTTAGTCCAAAAATCATTAATTTTCAGTTCCTCAGCTCTCAGTAGTTACTACAATGTTACATAATTAAAAATGCCATTTTAAAATGCTAGGTTTGAGGCACAGATATTTGCAATTAAAAATATTAATTGATGTATGCCAGATTATATAACTTCAGGTTTTCATCAGGACAGTGATCTACTGGACCGGCGGAAACATTGCTTCAGCGTCCAGTCTGAATCTGGAGAAGATCTTTATTTCTCTGTGGAACTAGAGTCTGACCTAACATTATGGGAAAAAGCCTTCCAAACAGCAACTTTTTTAGAAGTTGAACGGATACAGGTGAGAAAAACTGCCTTGATGATTACCTTTTGGTACATTATGGTCTATGTGAAATAATGATGCAATTGAAGTAATTCTGTGCCCTCCTGAAGCTCTCACAGTATTTAATGTGGTTTTTACATATAGTTATTGCATAAAAACCCTTACGGTGTTTCCAAACAGCTTGCAATCTAGCATTCAGAAGAGATCACCTCAGATATAATCTTTGTGTTATTATGACTAGGTGATACATATAGCAGTTAACTAAAGTTCATGGACAGAAGAGGAAAAAGAACCTATAAATCAGGGACAAAACTAGCTGTTTAAATATTCTTACATACTGTCTTACATGCTACATTATTTGTTATTGGATAACATAAAAGAACCTTATAGGAATTAAATTGTCCTTGTAATAATCAGGAATGAGAGTACATTGAATGAGAGTACTTAATGGATGCAAGCAAGAAGAAAATTATACCTCAGATACTTTATTCTTTTTTTTTTTTTCCCCACAATTTTTTTATTTCTTGTGTATTTGCTCGGTTAGTTGATGATGGACAGAGGTGGATGACATTCAGGTACAGATTGCTAGTAAATCTTTATACCGAAATTGCATATCAGAGTGTTTAAAGATAACTCTTCTTCTCACATGACCAAAAATGCATGGGTTTTTGATTTAAAATAGGGAAAAAAAAATGCCCACCACAATTATTCACCTAATCCTACTAGTTATGATGTCAATGTTCTAATCATTAAAAATACATGTGGTCAGAACAGCTTTAGTTGGTGTTGCCATGAGTTATTCTCTATACACACGTACAACAGTCACATTGGCATATTGGCCTGTGCAAGTACTGGCTAATGCTCACTTTCCCTGCCCTCATTTCTGCATCCTCCTGGGAATGCAAGCACTGGTAGTTTTTTATCTAGACAAATTGTTAGTTAGTTATCCATTAGCCCTCTCCTGACCTTAAACCAACGCATGCAGGTGGACTGAATTAGTCTATACTTAGTGTTGATCCATTTTGCAAAAAACTACTCTGCTGTCACTTTTAATGCATATTACTTTTGTTGGAAGGGGTGTCAAAGAAGGTTCAGCTTTTAAGTTCATGCACTCTGCTACCTCTTACAGGAGCTGTTCTTACCTTTCAACCTCTGATCGTTGTGCTGAGAAATGAAAGTGTAGTTTTTCTGTATAAAAGTTGCAACAATATATATCCTCTGCTACTAAATATTTGAGATGCTTTGTCTTTCTGGTATAACTGACTGCAACACAGTTTGTAGAAGCCCTACTGTGCCATCAGAATATATGGCAATTTTTGTGAATAACTTTTAGCCCAGAAGCCATTTAATATTTTTTTCTCCTCTAATATTGATTCATACTGTACCATTCCAAGCTTAGATTTTTTTCTTTGATTTTACAATTACATTCATTCAAAATTGCTCCCATGTTTCTGCAAAAGAATTTCCCTAATAATCTTAACGTCAGACTGATTTTAACCTTTCCACCTTCTTTTCACTCTACTGCTGTGCAGAGTAGCAATCAGGAACTCTAATGATTTCATGAGATTGACCAATTATAGCAAACTTGTGAGGGTGGACAAACAGTTTTTTCCTGATAGATTATTATTGTGGAGCTTGCATTTATAATTTCAGCTTTTATATTTATTTTCTTGCCTCGCTATATCTCAATTTTGAGGGGAAAAAAAGGGGTTTTTTTAATATAACTGGTCTTAGTCTCCTCATTTTTCTTTCAGCAGTCTGTTACTGCTTTCATCCACCAGTTTGCAGACTCAGATAAAATCTGCTTTGACTAAGTAGTGGTATAATTTTCTCCAAGTTCTTTCATTGCTCTGTGAGAAAAAAACAAGTGACAGGTTCAAAATCGAGGTATCAACTGTACATTTTTACTAAAACTATGTTTTATGCAGTCATATTAATATTCATATTGCATGTGAATGATAAGCCAGGTTTGTCTTACTATGAAACCATATAACTTTAAAAATCACAGCTGCAGTTTAAAACTGCCATTTAAAATGATGCAAATGCATCGTGTATTATTCCATAATCATACAAATAATAGCAGAGTTACTCAAGGAGTGTAAACTGCCATTAACCTCATCAAGAGGTTGATCAGGCCCCTATTCCAATGTAATCCTAAAGAATACATCACAATTAAAATATTTTTATAAAGCCTCACTATAAATTCATAATAAATTCTGTTTAAACCTAATTCATAGCTTCTGCAGGATGTATATCTAAGAAATTAGGCAGGAATATAGTCAAGTTAAAATAGTTTAGCAATAATATGTTACAATATTGTAGCAGTGACATTATGTGCTTAAATCTCTCTAATTTTCTTTAGAAAGAGATGCTAATCCACTTGCATAATTACCTATTAAAAAGGAAAAGAAAACTAGTTGAAGTGGAGAAACTTTTTCCTTACTATCTCAGTATTTTTATGTAAAGAATCTAAGACTACTATAGCTTGCATAATGATGTGAAATTATATATGATTTTCAGGTTTCCTTTGTGTTCCTGCTACTTTATGCTAAAATTTTCTCCACTTCCATCATGATTTTTTTTTTTTTCTTACTGCCCTTCTTGTTTGTACTGTAATTGTTCCCTTATATAAGTATTATTGTATAGGCTGCTTTGTGTTATATATACTACTTTAAAGTTTGTCTCCATTGAAGTTGAATCTGACCTTGAAAGTGTGAATTAAATCTTGGATTTACAATATGGTTTCCCTAGCTTCAGAGTTAGCTTACACTAGGTTTACAATTTACCATTCTTTCCATAATTTAAACTGTGTGTACTGAGGGAGTAGGATCTCAGGAACAACTTTGGGTAGTCTCCTTCAGCCCCTGACTGAGTCACTGAATTATTCATAAGCCCAATTTAAGATTCTGTATTCTGTGAGAGAACAAGAAATGAATGCTGAAATGTCCTTTGCTTTTTTGGGGGATGCTTCAGGTCCACTAAGTTTGTCATGAGTTCTATGAGAGAAATCAGCAACCAAAGCCAAACATCCACAGCATATATAATTAACAGTCACTTTTGATTATTTAAGAAATTTGAAGTTATCAAGTCTCCTGGGAAGAATTTCTGCATTTTTATTTTCTCCAAATGTCTGAATTAAAGAAAAATTAAGGAAAATACAGATGGGGAAAATCTTAACCCAGTTAATGAGCGTCTGAAAATTCACATCCCTACTCTGATCTGTGACCAGAATTAAGTGCAAGGGCATACAACACATGCATAAAGTAAGGGACTTTCTTCCTCAAAGAAACTAAAATCTTGCTGTCCAGACATCCTTTTCTTCTTCTCACATTTTTGCTTCCTTGGGTTGTTTTGAAGCTCGTGGAATACACGTGGTCCAAGGGCATAGACTGGTCTTGCATCTAAGTAAAAAATAAGTAAAGAATAAGTAAAGAATCAGCTGCTACTGATGATCTGCACCTTAATGCAGTTTCTTCCTGCTGATAACCACACTGAGCTGAACTGGATGATATTTCTCCCCAAACTGTGCGCTGGCTTTTGTAGAAAGAACCTTCTGTCTGGGAAGCAAGTCACTTTTTTAATGCAGCATTGAACCAAGACTCATACAACCTGTTTCTCATGAATCTTAACTCCTCAGTGAGGCTAATTTGCTCAGGCACAGTCCTGTGCTGACAGAGGTAGCTGTGCCAGCTGATAACAGTGCTACAGTGCTCATTGTAGGTTGACCCCTGGTGCAGAGGTTGGAGCTTGGGTGAGTTAGATGACAATACATATTTTAAACCTGATATACTGTCTCCTTGACAAATTATAATTCTCAGTAAAAGTTCTATATCTGTTCTAGATATCTTGGAGGTTTACAAATAAAAATGTAGTTTGCATCTTGTAGGAAGTTAGAAAGATAATTCTACAAAACTACATTTTTTGCTTTGCATGCAAAACCTGAACATTTTTGCATATGTGAATTCATTAAGTAGTAAATCACTGTGAAATATATTACTTTACACTCTTTTCTTCTACTAATGAGTTGTTGCCAAAGGCAATAACCTTCCCTTTTCTAACAACACTGATTTACGATCAAAGTTTACATATTCATAGCAGTTTTATGGTGTATATGCTGAAAAAAAAAAAAAAAAAGCCACATTTTTTAAAATATAAACACAAATACCATATGATTGCAACACCGCAGAGCTGAATCATTGATTGTATAATTAAAAATTGGGGGGATTTGTGCATTAACAGTTATAATGGACAAGTGCCCCTCTCTATTGTAACTCAGATTTTATACATGAGGCATATAAAGTTCTTTCGGTGCTGGGATGTACAAGAATAGACCAGTTGCTGCTTCCCACCTCAGCAGCAGCAGTGGGAAGTCTTTCATTTACTGGCAGATAGTTACAGCTTTTTAACACCTTCCGTGGATCACACAGTAACATATGATTTACAGTTACTCAGCAATAATGCAAAATCATCTTGTAAGGCACGTGTCATGGACTGGCTTTGCTCCTGAGTTATAGATGGCCATGTTTTGTCTGTAGACTGACTTCAGGATTGCACTTGTGCCCCACTGGTAGCTAATAGTGAGTGTCCTTCAGCTTCAGTGATAGAAACATATATAGACACATAGAAATCACTGTGTTTGAAACCTGGATTCTAGTGCACAAAGATTAACCAACAACTATTTGTATGTAGTTGTGACCTGATTTAATCAGCAATTCACTCAAATATGTCACTTTTGGAAAAGAAATCTATACTGAAGTGTAAGAAAGTATAATTCAAACTAACCAGAGAATCTACAAAGTTAGGAACGTTTCCCTTTTCCTTCATTACAGTGTTTCAAATCTTAGAAGCTTTTCAGCTTCAGTTCTGGGGAAGACCCTTTAGAATCCAAAGAGCCCACCCAAAGTATATATAAATAAAGGCATGTGATTTATCCTTGATAATCAAAATGCCAAATATAATAATACGTAGTTTTGTAATACTGATAATTTAGTAGCTTGCACTGTCCCCATGTTTACAATTTATATTTTGAATCTTTGACACATTACATAGATCATGAAAGTCTCTGTTCTCATTTCATGTATTTAGTGGCTACAGCAACATTTTTAAGAATATAACTATGTTTCATTTAATCCAGAGGAGAAAAAAATGGGGTTTTTTTTAAAGAACTGACATCCTATCTGGAGGTGTTCTAATCTTTTTCCATAGTTTGAGATGAAAAATGCAAGTTTGTCATTTTGTACCTGAAGTCAGCCTTCAGACACAGCAGTAGTTTTGATCATGGAATGACATTAATAGGTGTCTCACAGCTTGTACTAAAGTGTGAGATTATGGAAATAAATAGATGCATAGCTTTAAAAATCATAAAATGACAAAGTCTTTTGTGATTTCTTTGAGATATAGTGGTCCACTAGCTGAAGCAAAAGAGGTGTTCCATATGACTATGTCAGTTGCTGCATTGAATGAAATACTGCCTTTTTCACTGAGATTTAGGACAGCACAAACCCCCGGTAATCAGCATACCCAGGAGATTTTTTACAAATGCATTTATTTTTTCTTAAAAAGCTAAGAGGAATGTATTGATGTTAGAGGAAGTTACTGGATACCAAATTGAATAGGAGAGTTCAAAAATAATGAAACTTCCCTCTTAGCAACTGTCATTGGTAAACCACTGAGGCAATTCTGATTCTGATTTATGTTTTCCCTAGTGGGAACAAAGCATCTTTTTACAATACTTTGAAAACTTCATCATTGATATAAATCCTTTGATTTGAAATACGCTGACAGTAATTTGCACAAAAGTGACTTATTTCTGATAATAATTTTTATATATATAATTAGAACAAAGACACTGAAATACTGGTCCTAGAAAATATTTTAAGAAACGTGTCCTGTGGTAACAGCCTTCTCTGATTTTACTTCTACAGTGCAAGACGTATGCCTGTGTTTTGGAGAGTCATCTTATGGGACTTACCATTGATTTTAGCATGGGCTTTGTCTGTTTTGACGCTGCCACAAAGGTAAAGTTCTTGTATCCATCACATTGTTATTATTCCTCGTTTTTTCTTCTATTTTGAGATAACTGCTACATCCTTAAAATGTTCTTTTTGTTACTACAACAGATCATCTCTTGTCAAATTTCTTGTGCTTTAGTTTAAAGTTGGGGATGATTCCTAAGTGATGTGAGAAGCTGTATTCTGTTGTGCACTTGTTACTGAAAAGTCAATACCAACCTCAATCTGAAACAAACATCAAGTCTTCATTCTTTAATTTCACATTAAAGCCCAGAGTGATTCAGTTTGATGGTTTTTTTTAGCTGGTGCATCCTTGGTTTTGAGGGGAAATAATCCTCTTGATTTTAAGCTGATCTGTGAGCTTTGAAAATAACCTGCCTTTCTCTTCTCCTGTTTCATGGGTGGGAGTGTGTGTTATTACAGCAATTCACAGTTCATGGTTTAGATACTTCTGTTCAGATGTCTGTAAAAAGAGAAATCAGCCATGGGCTGTGTGTCTCATGCTTTTCGCATCAGCCTTATAAAAAGCTCAGTACAAGTGATGAAATAGTTTGCTATAGCAAGTGAATAATTTGGCATCAGTTTCCAGATTATAAGAATGCAAGTCCAAATCTCAGTAAAATAATTGAGAGCCTACATATGTTTGTATTTGTACCAAAATGTAAGCAGCCTATATTGCTACCCCTTGACACTGTTGTTACAGGAGAACGTGTAATATGTTTAGTTATTCCACTTCTCTTCAGTACCTGTTTTCCTTGAAGATGCTGCATCACTGCCACCAGCAACTGTTGAAAATACCCCTTTCTGTCCAGAATATGCTCTGATCCTCTATCTTCAACCCTTCCTGCCACATTACTCCTCTAATCAGAAGCCTTTTTTTCTTCCCACTCTGTTCTACTGTTTGTTTGTAGAAGGTGTGATGAATTTGAAATTCAAATACTTGTGTATACATATTTCTTTTTGTTAAGCAAGTAATTTTATATGATTCATCAGGGAAATACATGACTGTCGACTTAGGAGGTATTATACAAAAAAAAAAATCAGTGGAACAGAATTAAAATGCAGTGACTCAGAAAAAAAAATGTACATTTTCCCTCAACCTTGAATAATATTAAAGCAATGGGTTTGTGTAAAGATAATCTGCATCTCTTTCAAAGAATTTGCACATCTCTGATTCTCAAAAGACTTTAGACTCTTTCAAAGCCATTACCTGCAGTACAAGCGTACACCAAACTTCAGCTAGCAATGCACAAGCACTAATGCCTTCATACGTTACTGTGGCTGAAGGGAGTGGTACCCTTTCAGTACATGTGCTTAGAACATGTACAGCAGATTCCCAGATACAGAAAAAAAGCTCTAGTAGAGATATAACTTCACTGTTTTGCTTTCTCAAAGAAGTCACTTTACCTTTCCAGTTGTACAAAATTTCTGGAGACGTCATCTTGGCAAACAGTATTACTTATAAAATATGTTCTTCTTTGCTTTCACAAATAAGATTTATTATTTTTCCTTCATAACAAAGAGAGAGAAAGACTTCAAATAATAAAATTGCCTCCTGAAACACTAAGGCAATTGCTAGCATTGGCAGCAGATTTGCAATCAGCTCTTTTCTCCTCCGTATTTCTCGCACTTTTTGTGTTTTCATTTCAGACTGATAAATCAATTTTGTCTTTATGCTTGCTGATTCTTCTTTTAAAAGTGAGGTTTATTTTCCAGAGTGGACAGAGGGACCAGGCTGGTAAAGCTCAGGAGCTGGTACACAGAGAATCCTGAAGGTTTCAGGGTTTGCTTCACTTTTCTTTGATGCAGAAAGACATGCAAGGAGAGGGTACAGTTTAAGGCAAAGGCATTGTGTTAAGAATGCCTGATCTATTAGACAGCATGCACACCAGAGATCTGCCACTTACTAATCCATTCAGGAAGCATGGAGAATCTGTACATTGGAAATTCAATAAAATAAATGGGTAGCAATAACAGACTATTAAACTCATTGCAGACTTAGAATATGAAAAGGTATTTATGTTGTTAACAGATTCCTTAAGAATCTTTTTCAGGCTTCTGCTATAGTCAAATAAATTGCATAAGCATAAATAAACTACTGCATAAGATTGATTAAAAAAAACCCCATTTTTTTATGTCAAAAATATTTACATATAAAAGAGGTAAAACCACTGTTTTTAACTTCTCTACATATTATTTTGAAGCAGTTTCTGTTATCTCAAAACTTGAAGTGTTGTAAGCAGAATGAAGTTAGCATCCTGAGAAACCTACCTGCAGTGCTGTATTTTTATTCTAACATAGAAGCTCATTAAATAGCACCATGGATAAAAAAGAGGACATGTTGTTTTGTTAGTAGTCAGGTGCCAGGCAGTGTGAGATGATGCAGATGGCTCTAATGCAATTGCATTAGAAGAGCAGAGAAACAATACTGTATGAAGCAGTATCATCTGTTGCCAAGTGCCTGCTACAGCTGAAATTGTCAAACCAGCCATAGTGTGAAAACTTGTCTCAAATCTGCCCTAAGTGTGTCAACCATATTTTAATAAGTACCTAAACAGCAAAACCATTACCTCGTCTCCATCATTTTATGGAAAGATAATAGTTGTGATTGTCTCAGCTAAAAATTTATTCAGGTATCTTCATTATGGCAGGTGTAGGTTGTGTCTGTACTGATGATGTTCAACAATATTGCTATACTTAACATAACCAGAAACATAAAAGTTTTTCTCCCTGCACATTAAAAAGTAGCAACGTGTATACTTGTGCTCTTGTCCTTCTGCAGCACTCTTCAGAGCCAAACCTCCAGTGTAAGATGTCTTTTTTTCCTCATTAATAACGTTTGAACGAGAACTGTGACATAAAGACATGTTTAGTGACATAAACAAAAAGCATTATTTCTGCACCAAGTGAAGGAGTTCACATAACGCAGAAGTTCAATATTTCTTTTCCAAGACAGAGCTGAGAAAACAATGAAAAAATGAAAAGCAATTTGCAGGACAAGGAAAACATTATAAAAATTTAAATTGAATTATCTATATATTATTAATATTTACATATACAATTGTGCACTAAGTGCAAAAGTCACATAAATTAACAAACTCAGTATCAAAGACAAAATCACTATTTTAAATGTCATACTCTTCATGGAAAAAACCTCAAAACATTGATTCTTTAAAAGTTGTATGCATTTTTCTAATCAGTGTTTAAAAAATTAGTAGAAACTATCATTCCTCTTCCAATGATGGGAAATCCACAACTTCTCTGGGAAACCTGTTCCAGTGTTTCACCACATAATTGTAAAAAATTTCTTCCTTATATTTGGTCTAAATCTCCCCTCTTTTATTTTAAAACCATTACCTCTTATCCTGTGGCAACAGGCCTTGCTAAAAAGCTTGTCCCCATCTTCCTTATAAACCCCCTTTAAGTACTGAAAGGTCTCCCCAGAGCCTCCTCTTCTCCAGGCTGAACAAGCTCAACTCTCTCAGCCTTTCTTTATGGCAGAGGTATTTCAGCCCTCTGATAATTTTGTGGTCATTCACTGGACCCCACCACAACAGGTCCATGTCAGTCTTGTATGTGTTCACTCCAATTGTTTTGCCACTACTCGTGTAATTTAACCACTCTTTTTTTTGGTAAATCTTAACTCAAAGTCACATTCTACAAACTTTGGAGTACAGTGTCAGATAGTTCAGTTGGTCCATCTCTCACTTCTCCCAGAATAACATTGCAGATGTAAAATCTTTTAATCGATTCAAAGGTGGTCTTGGACAAATACTTGGATGACAAATGTAATGATTTTGAATTAATTAATTTTTTATTATTATTATTTATTACATTTTCATGTTCCCCAGAACACAAAGCTCAAGTTCTGCTTTCTAAGGACACACCTGAAAAGTCCTGTCTTATATTTTGATGCAGTGGAGTATTCAGTAAATCTTGAGGCAATTTCTATTTTCTACTTAGCACTGTGCTCACTGTATTTTAAGTTTTCTTTCTTAATCACTGCTGCGTTGACTGTTAACCATTTTTAATAGTGAATAATCACTAATAAACTGAAGTGAAACCACATTCATCAACTCACGATGTTATAAGTTGTTCAGCTATTCCAATGTTCAAGTTATTTAAGCAATGAAACAATATTTAAATTATTTTTCACTCACATTTCAAGTTCATAGATTTCTTTTTTCCAACATGCTTGGCAATTTGTAGTTAAAATTTCACAAATGTTCTATAAAACCTAAACTCACTACCAAAGCACATGAACAAGTTTACAGAGGCTAATGCTTCTTATGGTGCTTATGGCTTCCAGTCAAAAGCCATACAACACTGTGTAGCTTGTTTCCTTGTTTACTGTCATTTAATCTTTATGTAATACTTAACTACATAAGTCGAAATTTGTGGTTAAAAACTGTCATCTGTGCTAAATGTATTTCAAGTCAAACACATCACGGTTCGATAAAAATGTTGTTTCAATGTCTGCAGAGACCCATGATAAATATGAGTAAACTGAGTTCTTCAGAACAAATCTGTACTGTGATGTGATTATAACAGCACTGGCATAAATCATAGCTGTTTCTGCTGCATATCCCCTGCTTTCTCTTGCTTTCCGACTCATAGCTGGTAGAGCCAACAATGGGTTATCATTTAGAGAATTTGGTGTGTTGCTTTGTAAAAAGATATTGTCATTTCCTGAAAGGAGAATGAACAGGTTTTAAGACTGCCTAGTTAAATCAGGTTCTTCCAGCTTTTCAGAAAATAATGTCTTAATTCAACAAAACAGCTTGTAAACTACCAAATGTAATTACACACACAAAAGACATTAAAAAGCAGTAACAGGTATACTTGTGCTCTCGTTCTTCCGTAGCGCTCTCCAGAGCCAAAGCTCCAGTGCAAGATGTTATCTTTTCTTTTTTTTTTTGTCTTTCTCATTAATAATATAGCGTTTGAATGAGAACTGTGACATATAGGCCAAGCAGACATCAGCAAATGTTTAACTATGATTAATTTCTATCAGATAGTCCTTCATTTGTGGTAGTCATTTACCTGGAGTGAAAAGACCACCTGCCTCCTCTGTTGGCGTATGTGGAAGTTTAAATCTGGTCATTAGTGAATGTCCCCACAGCATCTCTTCCACAGGGAACTTCTTCAAAAAATGCCCACTGGCTGTAATGCAATTTCATTTGCATTATCTGAAGTAAAGGGTGTCAAATAGCATCTTCTTACTGAACTTCCCTCTTTCTTCCTTGCTGGTATTGCACTAAAAATGAATTTAATTAATCTTTGTTAGATGCATTCCTTTCTCTTGACTGCCTAGTAAAGTTTTCCAGATCCTGTTTAGTTATTCCTTGCACTACAAGGTCCCTTACTTTGCAGTGTCTACTCTAGACATAATCCTTTTTTTTGAGTTGTTTTTGGTGGTAAATATTATATTGGGAAAGAAATTTAAAAAAAAATAGGAAGAAGTTCTGTTACAGGTGTTAAAAGTTATAAACCCAATTTTAACCTATGCCATTTTTGCAGCACTGTGTATTAATGTCCACTGGGGAAAACATTTTTCCCAAGCTCTGCACAATTTCAGCACATCAATTCAGGTTCTTCATTTGCCTAACATTAGCTAGTATATAGACATCAATGTTTTAATAAGCAGATGTAACTCTTATAGGTGACTTATGTTATGTAGGGATATACACAGATACTACGATAAGCATTTATAAATAAGGTTTTGCAGCCAGTGTAGCCGTGTTAAGAATTAAGGCTGTAGACATAGATTAAAAAGCATAACAAGACATGTGCAGAAGTTCACCTAACTACTGTTCTGTAAGTCATCTAATGTATGCAACTACTTAGTCAAGTGGCATTCAGGAATTTATTTTTGAGGTGCTTCTAAAAAACAATTGTCTACTCTTCAAGTGTATGAGTGTATATACATAGACATATGTATGTTATGTATGTTTCTGTTTATAGTGACATTAAAATGTTCTTTGATGTGCATATTTGCACCATAGCCTGTAAGAATAATATATGTATGTGTTTGTGTGAGTGTATGCTGCAATATACCTACCTGTGCAAAGTGCTCTGTCTGTACTCCATCACATTTACTGCTCATTAAAGCAGCAGTCAAAAATATATATTTGTCAAAAGAGAAAAAAATCATCCCTTATAGGACTGAAAATAAATTAGAGTGCTGTTGAATTAGACAGTGATGCTAGAACAAAGTAACAAAAGGCTCCATAATGGCTCACAAGGTGCATATCAACAAAGCTCAATGTACCCGTCATCTGTTCTCTTGCAGACACCTTGTGCACTTCATCACAGAAGAGAATACACTATAAACAACAAAGAGCAATGCAAATATCTTTAATTTGTTGTTCATACTGAAAGTATACTAAATAACAGAGGACTGAATTTCTCTTTATTTAGGAACAAACTTGGTTTTGAGGGATTCATACCTTAAGGTCTGTCTCTTCATGCAGCTAATACACACACAATATGTTGAAATAAAACAGCATGTGAAAAAACCCTTGATATCTGAAGTTCAGTACTAGAGAAGGCAGCAGGAAAGCAGGCTCACTTCAGGGTAGAGATTTAATAATGTAACTCTTGTGAACAAGTGTTTATTCCATGCTTAGAAATTGAATTGCTGAACAAATAGCTAGTATAACTTTAATATAAGCCATCAAGCATGGTTCCTTCAGTCTTATCTACTGTGGCTAGAAACAAACAAATGTTGGTAGGTCATCCATCAGTACTAAGCAAATGAACTGTAGTCTTTCTACATTCAATGTAACTTGGATTAGATGGACAAGAACAGTTTTTTTATTAGGGCTGACTTTCTTGCTTTTTTCCTTTGTCTCATTCTTGTTCTTTATCCTCTGTGTCCTCCCCTGTCTTTCCCTTTACAGTTATAAAGCCACAGCAGTTGACAAAGGAAATTGCCTTGGACCATAATTCTTTTGTAGTAAGACACTCTCCAGAGATCAGTAACACAGTAGAACTGAGCATGAACAAGATGTTAATCCTACTCAGTTTCTTACTACTGCTATCAGTATGGACAGAGCATCACTTTGCAAGAACGCAATCTTTCTCAATTAGGTATGAGCCAAACGGCCAAATTAAGGCGTATCCCAGGTGCCTGAAGACCCAGTTACTTCTGCTCTTGAAAACAAAGACCTACAAGGCATCTGTTCTTGATTTAGTTTGACTTGTGGGATTATCACTTATTTTAGTCAGATGACATACATCATTCGCTTAAAGGTGTCCATTGAAATTTGTCATAATTCTGGAATATATAGCATTAAAAATAGCCTTAGGAAGCTAAACAGAAGATATCTTTAATTAGAGTGTCAAGAAAAAAAGGAGGCAGTGTTGGAAAAGTACAGCTACAGTTTTTTGAAGATGCAATGGAAAAGACAACAAAGGGATATACTGAAACTGATATTTGAAAAGTGCCCTCTATCATCCTCTAAGTAAAGATGATGTATTGACTCTACCATTTATAGGTGGTCTGAGATGTAGCTGTCTGATCATTAGAAACACCGACAGACTCTTCCAGGTTTTCCCAAGCACCCTACTTCTTTTGCTCTTACATAATAAATCCTGGATGATTCATGCCCATGGAAATTGTAGAGAAAAGCTGTATTCGGTGATATGCACCAGCAGATGAAGTGATGCCATTGCAGCATGTGATGCAAACACTATTTCACAACTTCACTAAGTGTAAATGGTCTTTTTGGAAGAAGAGAATTGGTCCACAGTGCATAATCCAGTATAGAAGAGGCAAGACTGTTTAATAATAAATTGAAGGTAGTTATCACTGAAGCCATAGGACATAATTCTGTTCCAGCTGGTGACTTTCATGTTGACAAAATACAACTTTTCTTTCCTAGTGCCCAATGCAAAAATGCCCTCTATATCCTTGCTATATCACGTGGCTATCACAAAGCCATGGACCAGTCAGACTCATATTTCTATGTGTATTCCTCAGAGTACAGTAAGCAAAAATACAGAGGCACTTATTTATTCTGTGTTTGTTTGGTAATACAATCTCTAAATCAAGTTTATTCACCCAAACAAAAACAAAAATCATAGCCAAAGCTCCCGATCATACCCTAAACTAAGATAATTGATACATTCCCACTTCTCTGATCCATTATCTAGATGGGAAGAGATTTTGTTTGATGGCATCTCATTAAAATTGCATGTAGTTTAGTCCAGGATTCTGAAATGATACGAATGAGTACCAAACTGACAACTTATATGAATGTGAAAATATTCTCTAAGGTCCCTTGCAGAACATGGTTCAGCCCTAGCAATGTAATTTTCTTCATCTGTGTGACTATGGGGAACATCAGCAAAGTATTTTTCTTATATTGACTGAGGTCAATGGCTTTTCTTCCATGTGCTATTTATGTATTGCATTTATGTCCCATCTATAAAATGAAAGTGTGCAGGCAGAGAGCATCCTTGTATAATTATAGCAAAATAACACTAGCAGAAGATAATAGGCGGTAATTTTGTTACAAAGACTAGAACAAATGAGTCCTAGATGATTACTTATAAATAAAATATTTCTCATTAAAAAAGTATTGGTGGAGAAACTTAGTCTCAGATATGTCAAAAGAAAGCAAAATCCTATTAATTCCAGTGAAGACGGGATTTTGCTTTTTGCTGATTTCTTATTACAATAATTTAATAGCATCTCAAGAGAAGTCTTAAATCTAATTTGTCAGATTGTATGCACTGTTTATTTGTTTGTGTTGCATTCTGACATTCTTTGAAGTTAATTTTATTAGCTGGTATAATATGTAAAAAGCAGCCTAGATGATCTATGAATAATAATTGGGAAGAGGATTTATATCTTATTAGTTCTTTTCACTGTTACACATGATACATGCAGTATTGGTTCAATGAGATTGCCTTCCTACATTGCATTTCTCAAAACATGGATTAACTATGTCAGATTTTCCACGACCACACTGAAAGTACTCAAATTGTGAAGCTGGTGGTATTTCTAGTATATGCTATTACCTTGGTTCCCAGTTTCTAAAATGGGCTGGTTGCTGTTATTCACAAATTCTGTCTCTATTCATGGATTGAGAGTTCTCTTTTAAAGGAATTCAATAATGAATACGGAGTTCTCATCTTGGTGTTCCATCAGGCCACGTCAAAGTTGTGTGCCTCAACTTGAGGAGTTTCTCAGGGTCCTCACAAGTAGCTGATGTCAGTATCTATCAAAGAACCTCTTTAATTTCATTGCAACTTACGTTTTAATAGAAATAACCACCTTGCCCACCTGTAGAATACATTTTAGGGTAAACAAAAATTTACTGCTTTCTAAAAATGTTATATGTAGCCCTGTAAAATATTCTCAGTGATGCAAGTTACACACAGTTACCGAGGATTATGCAAGGAGAGCACTTTTAGAGAAAAGGCTGCTAAAAGAAGCCCTATCAGAATGTATTATAGTGTTGAGCTCAGTAACACTGCACCTTCAAACCAGTAAGTACTCCTGCTTATATTTTATAATCCGTAAAAACTGATTTAGGAGTAATTTCTATGACACATTTAGGGTTTTGGAAATTTGTGAAAAAGCCAACATGTTTTACAAATGTACTTATTGCTTGGAAGTCAATCTATACATATATATATATATGTGTGTGTACAAAATTATACCAACGTCTGTTCACTCTCTGAGGCAAGCATTGAGCAAATGTTTCTGAGGAACTGCGATGTTCAAAAATGTGAAAAAAACCATTCACTTGACTTTGACTGTGGTATATATTGGTATCTCCAAGGATGCCTATTCCTAATGAAGGAGATGGAGCCTTTAAAATTAGGATTCAGACTGGTCATTACAGCGAGCACTGTGTCACCGCTCAGCCCATAGGTACATGAAAGATAGCACGAGAAGCTCTCTCATGTGTTTATGTCACTGCTGTAGCTACACAGCTCTGTGAAACTGGCTTCTGAGGTGAGTAGGTCTTGCTGCTCCTGTCTATTTTGGCACTATGAGGTAGTCACGGAAAAACATAGGTCTGGTCCCTGCTCAGTATGGTGTTGAACTGTCAGTTCTAGGAACTTGTTATGGTATCCTTATGGAAGAAGTGCAGTCTTGTTCAGGTTAATCTCAAGAAGGATTTCATCCCTTCCTTGCTACAGACCTGATTTTTACAGTGGACTTAAAAACAAGAGCCATTGCAAAGTAGGGCTCTCCAAAACTGATGTTATGCATAAACTGAAGTGTTTTCTTGGATGATGCCTGTGGTTTGGTATGACTGTCATTCTCTTTGAGTGGGAATGAAGTGAGCGGCAAAACTGCCTGGGAAATGCCAAAGTACTAAAGTTCTGAGCATCTTTCATCTTCATTCAAACTTAATTGAACTGGGAATAAGGCCAGGTACCCTGGGATTTTGCCTGCCCATCTAAGGGTCCTTGTTATGACTGAACCTCTCTCCTGGCCTCCCCATACATCACATCATCAGAGAAGAGAAAGACGATAGCTTGTGTTTTGTTGTTGTTCTCCTGAGATAAGAGACTATTAATGTATTTTATATTTCTCATCTAGAAAATTACATGCTTAAACAGATTTGCTATTCCTGCAGAAAGGCAATGATCTTGATCTTCTGACAAGGTTCACTGAGCTACATAGGTCTGTAAATAAAGGAGTTTACAACATAGATAGGAAGTATAGTGAAATAGTGGTGTGAATAATATTGGTGATACTGGTTTGGTTTCTTTTTTTAACTCACTATCTACAGGATATATGTAAACACTATTGATCAAAGAAAGTGAAAGGAATTGCTCACTTAGAAATGAGGGAAGCTATTCTGTTTTCCATAGCACAGATTGGTCAGCTCAGGAGGACAGCATTTGAAATAAATATGATATAGTTTCACATGAATTGCCAAATTCATCTAGTTTATCTGAAACAGAATGTCCTTAACTCTGGTTATGGTAGATAGGAGCTCACCTGTCATATACAGACAGAGAATGAAAGTGGTCAGATTAGGGTGTTTTGTTGGTTTGGTTTTTTTTTTAACCTGGAAGACACAAATCTATAGAGAGAATCTGGGGGAAAAATAATTCTAGCACTTTCTTTGTGTATTGCGCAGCTGAGATTCTGTCCTTTTGTTTTTCAAGTTACTAAGACAAACACAACTAACTTTAGTTTGGTGCAGGTTAGAAGTTTTTGCCAGTCATCAACATAATGAGATCGACAAATCCTGAAGCAAAGGGACCTGCATAGATTTAGGACAGTTAAAAATTTGACCTCCCTCATATTCTGTTTGCTTTCAAGTAGATACTAAATCATTCATAGGTATAGAGAAAGGGCAGAGATTGAAGTGTCATGCTACGCCACTGAAAGTAAGTCATTTGCAAACCCTTAGGCTAAAGAAAATGGAGCAGCACTTCTTGCTTTAAGTTTCTGTGTTGTCTGATGCATGTGAAATTAATACCTTGTCAAGGTAACAGTGAGGATTACCTTCTTATTATGTGAAATAGTGCTGAAATCATGATGAAGAATGTTAGTGCTTCAAAAAATTGGAGGTAGGAATAGCTTTAAATGAGGCTGAAAAGACATTTAAAAATAGCTTTTTTCACTTTTAAGCAAAGTAGTCTGAAATGTATTTTTTGCTACATAAATCCACATTAGATATATTAAAAAAAAAAAAAAGATTCTTTTTAGTCAGCTGTAAATTTTACTAATTGCATATTTATTCTGTAGAGCAATCTGTCTTTTTTTTCAACATGACACAATGTAGTTCATAATATAATTACTTGAAAGGCCATGATATGCTTAGAATTAATGATCTTCTCCGATTCTTTCTTAGAGCTTTCAATAAGTAAACTCAAAATCAGTTCTCATTACACAGTTTCCTTTTGTTATTTTATCATTGTAAAATGGTTATTTTGCTTTAATTTGGTATGCCCTTTATGTTAATACAGCTAGATGTTTTAATGTGCAAAGATAGGATTTCTGTAACAGGTTATCACCTCAGAAGGAGTAGGGAATCCAGAGATTGTCAGTGGAAGAAAATCTTTGGTTATTGTTATTACAATTAATTTATCAACTCTCCTTTATGTTTCTTTATCAGGATTAAATACGGATAAAGGAATTTTGGAGTAAATTTCAGAAATGTAGTCTGATCTCAATCAGACACTGCCAAAGTATAATACATCCATCTGATCAAAGGGACATCAGACCAAAGACCACTAAAATTTAAATATGTACCATAAAGGGGCTAAAAAGACCCTTAGAAGGAGTAATTTGCAGTTTGCAAATTTACGATTTGTAATGATAACTACTCTGGCTTGTATGGTTTTTAAATATTTCTTTCTTTTTTTTCTTTAGGCCGTACTTTGGAGGTACAAGTTTTCCCAACTTAAAGGTTCTTCAGATGATGGGAAGAGCAAAATAAAATTTTTGTTCCAAAACCAAGATACTAAACAAATTGAAGCGAAGGTAAAAGCAATACATTGTTTGTTTTATAAAGGCAATGAACATTAAAAGCAGTTATGAAAGCAGCTAGGGGAATAGAGGGGTAAATTAAACTACATTACTTAGAAATACTAGATTAATGCATAAAGTCAAAGAATGCAAAGGAAACCTAAGAAATTCCAAGAGAAGAAAACTGATTCAAATGCTTGGATTTTTATAAACTAAAAGTCTTTTGAGAACTGTAATTACATTAAAACAGCAACAACTAAATAAATAAACCCACACACGCAAAAAAACCCAACAGGACACACTATGTATGGGTTTAGGAACATTTGTCAACTCTCCTCTTAATCATTTGATAAAACTGGCTAAGAATTTGAATACCCTTTTCTTCAACCTATACTCCTATCATGAAGAACTGATGCAAAATTTATTCTTAAATTAACCTGCGAACAAAACCCAGAAAAGGTCTAAATTCCAGATTTATTTCTCAGAGAAAATTGTGGATTAAACACATATTTCCTTAGAAAAATGAAGCTTTGTGTCTGTGTCTAATTCAAAGTTAGAAAACTTGTATTGTCGGTTGCACTTTGGCTTCAAGAGTTAATTTATGAAAAGAGAAACCCTGAGAGATTCATGCTTAGTTTGATTTGTGTCTTTTCAGAATAGGGCATTTACTATCCCAGTGTGTGCAAGAAGGATCTTTGATAAGTGGAACTGCCTTAGAGTCTGAATTGAAGGTCTTTTTGATTAGACTCCAAATTTTTATGTAAACCTGAGGACTATTTGCTTGATCATCTCTAAGCCAATCTTTTGAGGCATTTGCTCTACCACTTTTCCTGACCAAGTCAGAGAGAAAAATGCTGAATGAATATGATAACAATATGGTTCCATGAGCAAAAAGGAAATGTTTAAATAAATTATTGTCTAAAATGGCTAAATATGCATAGCATAATAAAGTATACAAAGAAAAAAAGGCAGTCTTGAGTTTCAATGCAAACAGCTACATTAAGCAGCTTCTTTTTCTTTCTGTGTGTCTTTTTATGGTTGGTATTAATTATTTTCTACCTAACAGCTATTTACTTGGTTTTAAACATATTTAATACAGTAAAGGTATGTAAAAGCTCCCATTAAACCAACAGCAATGAAATGTGGTAGACTGTGTCTTTCAATACCTTCATCTTCTGCTGCATCTCAAAGATAAATGTTTTCTTTTTTCTAATTTCCTTCAGATTTTTTCTTTTAATCTCTAATAAGAAAGCATAAACTTAGAACTTAATGTCATGAGGATGATTTTTTCTTAAGCAGCTAATTGGAAGCTCTGAACTACAGCTGAGGGATGAAACTCATCATTATCTTTCTAGTATCTGTCTGTTGTGGCCATTATATTAACACGTGATTTTTACAACAGAAGAAATTTCATAGGAATCCAAGAATGGGACAGTGTTTCTTTATTTCAGTAAAACTAGTATGTATTTGTAATGCTAAATTGAATTTTTAAAAAAATTAATAAACAAAGTATGAAACCTTAGAGATAGCCTGGTACCTTTAGCGTACCTATTAGTATTCCTACTCAAAGTGAATACAGCTTTGCTTCTAGGAAATTTCATCTTTCTACCTTTTATCAAGGTAGAAACCTTATGAAGGCAGAATATCACACAAACTTGCTAGCGTGTTTATTAATATACTGCCATGGTCCCTGGTTGCTTCTCTTTATTATCAATGTAAGCTTTTGCACTGATCAATTTGGAAATAAAAATTTCTTACTTTTAATTCATTTTCTTGGTAATCAAAGCATACCAATCATACTATGATGAAAAAATGTCAGATTATCTTGTCTTTGAAAGGTCCTATGGCATTTATAGTGAGCACTTCTATCTGTTCCAATTTGTTTCAAGACAAAGCATGGTGCTTGGTCTAAGAAATATAGATAAATGTGGCTATAAAGTGGATGTGAAGATTCTTGGGTCATATTTTTTCAACTTTGTTTAGTTTAAAATTCTATGGATAGGTCCCTTCAGTATTCTTTAAGCCTCTCATGGATTAAAGCAGTATTCAGCATGAGAAGAAGTGGAACAATCTAGCCTCTGTTTTTTTGGGCTTGACTATCGTTAGAGTTAGAGGTATAGCTATTTGGGGAACTCTTGAGTCATTAGGAAATGTTAATCAGATTTTCAGAAATGCTTGTAATGCTGGTTTCATGCATACTGTATGCAGGCTTCGTTGGGTATCAGATGATGGAAATTTTGTAAAACATCTGTTAAAGGTTGTGATGAATATTCATGGGCACAGCTATCATCACCTATTAAATGCAGCTCTGTGCTTCAGATGGCCTGGGGACCCGCTGTTGTAAGGGGAAATACAGCGTAACATTTTCTCTACATTAAGATAATTTTTTGCCAGTTATATTTTCCATGGACTAAGCAGAATATAGTGAAATGAGAGCTCACAGATGAGAACAAAAAATCTGAGGAGCCATTGCCCCAGTATATCAGGGCTCTTCCCTTCTTCGTTCCCAAGCAGTAATGAGGAAGCAGGGCATTACAGGTAACTTTGATGCAGCTTAGGACACTCCCTACAACTGACAGTGCTTTTTGCCCCCCTTCATCACTAACACTGACACACTCTGTGAAGAACATGCACACCTATCAGAGACTCCTGCTTTCTTCCCTCCAAGGTCTGTTTTTCTCCATCTCCAAGTTTCGGCTACGGCACAGACAGGATGTGTTCGTGTATTTAATGCATTATAATTCAGTTACTGTCTGCAATATGTTGTGGTCTGGCCATAGGGGTGTTTTTTTTGTTTTTCATTATTTTTTAAATAATATTGCTGTCATTGTGGTCAACAGCCTGATGAGTATGAGCCAGGAATGTGCCCAGGTGGCCAAGAAGGCCAACGGCATCTTGGCTTGTATCAGAAATAGCATGGCCAGCAGGATGAGGGAAGTGACCATCTCCCTGTACTTGTCACTGATGAGGCTGCACCTTAAATACTGGGTTCAGTTATGGGCCCCCTCACTCCAAGAAGGACACTGAAGGGCTGGAGTGTGTCCAAAGAAGGGCAGTGAAGCTGGGGAAGGGTCTAGAGAACAAGTGTTATGAGGTGCAGCTGAGGGACCTGGGATTGTTTAGCCTAGAGAAAGGGAAGCTCAGGGGAGACCACCTTGCTCTCGACAACTCCCTGAAAGGAAGTTGGAGAGAGGTGAGGGTCAGTCTTTTTTTTCCAGGTAACAAGTGATAGGACAAGAGGAAATGGCCTCCAGTTGCACTGGGGGAGCAGAGGGGTGTGTGTTAGATTGGATACTGGGAGAACTTTCTTCCCTGAAAGGGTTCTCAAGCCCTGGAACAGGCTGCCCAGGGAAGTGGTGGAGTCACCATCCCTGGTGGTATTTAAAAGACTTGTCAATGTGGACATGGTTTAGTGGTGGCCTTGCCAGTGCTGGGTTAGCGGTTGGACTTGATGATGTTAAAGGTCTTTTCATACCTAAATTATTCTATGATTCTATTTAATTCCTTCCTCTAAAAAGTATAAGTTATCAAAATCCAAATTCTTTCTGTCTTCCCTCATTTACAATGCTGCGTATTTTATGTATCTCATGCTATCCCAGATGTGTGTGATTATAAGACATGTTGTATTTGTGCACTAAGATCTTTTAGCTTTAGAATGCTTCCTTGTTATCTAGAGAAATAAGAGTGTCAGAGTGTTTAACTGTTGAATTTTGACCCAAAGTTTAGATAAATTTGTTGTTATTTTGGAAACACATTCATTGTAGATGGCCATGGCTTGGAAAAAAATGCAGCAGTATTTTAAATTTTAGACAAAGTGTCTTCATAATTGCCCAGCATCTCCTCTGTATTCTGGTGGAATATACAGAGATTTCACAATTAATGTTAGAAATCTAGGAAAAATACTTTTTGAGAAAAAATACAGAACCACATCCATTCATCAGTCAACTTTTTTTGGTTTTGAGAAATTCATTTGCCACCAGAGTTTATATTCCTAAGTGATAGAAAATCCTTTGCTGACACTGAATAACTAATATTTTTGTAATGCTGTCAAAATTTTTTACAGTATGCTTTATGCCTGACTTAACAAAACTCAAAATGGCATTCTTTGAGACACACATCGTGTGCTATGGATTTAGTTACAGTTTAACCAGGTGTACTTCCTTTCAGCTTGAGAATAATTTAAGGTATTTAAACATTTTCATTATTCTCTCAGATATTGTTAGAATGCTGGTTTGTTTGGTTTTTTTCTGTAGAGATTTTGTACTGATGCTTTTTTGTACTGATTACTTCTCTGTAAGTAATATTGTGTTACTGTATAGATATATAGTGTAGTATAAGAGAAGTGTTTCCCCATAGACCTAAGCAATTCCAGGATGAAAAATCTGAACAGTGATTACCATAGGGCACACCAGTGGGTCCATGGCAGGGTGCCTGGATGCAAACACCTAACTTTGAAGGTTTCTAAGGCATGGTCTAAGTGGTTTCTGAGAAGAAAACCACTTAGGGGCAACATTAATCACTGATACCCCTTAGACATTTCAATCTGTAGGTTATTTCCCAGCTGTCACTCAGCAGGAGATATTGCACAAGTTTGCACAGTCAGATGGAATTTTTTTGACTGCGAGCTAGAAAATAGAGCTGTCGGCGTGGTGGAACGTGGAGCCTCCATGTCCCTCTCCTTCGTTCTTACTGAGTTGTTGCTGTTGGGTTGAAAAATCCGAGCACAGAAGGGCAAAGTTTATTCCTTGCATGTAAGACGCAAAGAGATTTGCTTAGGCACCTTCCTATCTAGTTACCTATTTATTTACAGGTTTGTTTGGCGACAGTTTAATCATTCAGTAGCATCTCTTCAGTATCACAGCAGCTTCCAGACACTAACACAATTTCAGGACTATAATAAACTCAGAGTGCTGTGCTCTTTAATTTTAACTGGCTAAGTATTGGACCACTGCAATAGAAACTGCTTTATATTTTTCTGACAAAAATGAAGAATATCTTAAGTCTGTGAAAGATCCTGTTTTGATACATGTATGTGCTCCCAAATGCAGGAGTAATTAATGTGCATAAAAATCAGCATCAGTGATGTTTCTCTTATTTCATGCAATTTCTATTTCCATTTTGTAAGTAAACACAACAATCAGTAATTTCTGTGAACTGAGAGTTTCTGTGCCTTGTAAAACAGGTGTATAACTCAAAAGCTACACTTCAGTCCGTGCTTTCACCTTTCTCAGCTTGCAGGGCTTTTTCATAGCTCAACAGTTTTGTCAGAAAAAACTCAGGCAAGGTCACACAGCTGTGCTGCATGAGGTTAGCTTTTGTTCACAGACAAGCTGAATCCCTAAGCTGAGTGTTACAAATCCAAAGTGAATATAAAAATCAGCACATCAAGATGAAGATTGAGTCAATTGTCTTTGCCTATTTGACTATGGAGAGCAGAAGAGGTCAGAAATATGGTATCAGCAAAGGAAGAAATGTGACTTCAAGGATTGAATGTTAATGTTTATTAATTAATTAATGCTACCTTAATAGTAATGAATGCCAATTAATTTGTACTTGAGATTATTTTGTGTAGATATCTGATCTAAAATAAGACAAATTGAGTTACTACTGTTGGAATGTAAAAAGAATGCTCACTTGCAAGTGTTGCAAGGTGTCTTGATGGAAGTTTGCACCATTTTCTAGACTTGACACCCTCATTTCAAGTATATTCTCCAAAATACAACTTCAAATTAAAACTCAGCTGTGAAGGTTTTCTGTGAGCATCACAGTGCTCTTCAAATTCAGACTGTCTTCTTTAAATGGATTTTAAGAATGCATCCTTAGGATTTTTGGAGTGATTGCTCAGTTGCAGTGACTGCATTCTCAGTTCAGATTTCTCACCTGTGTAACTTTGTGTGATTTAATTTTCATTTTCCCCATGTCTTCCACGTGGATTATATGCTTAATAATAGAGAGAGAACATGTAACACCACGTTTGATGAAAGAACAAATACTGTCTCATATGAGCAGTTTATGGATGGAAGAAAAGATACTTTTTTTCTAAGCTTATCACAAACACTTCCAAAATTACAATTGTTTGCTTTTGTAGGTGTGTTGTATCTTTAATATAACGCATTAAGAGTTGGGGTTTATTTCATCTGGGGGGCTCTCTTTGTTTCCTGTTTCCATCTTTCTCCTTTTAACCCAGACTATCTTTGTGAAAGGTTACAGAAAACCCTGTGATAACTGTTGGTAATAGTTGTACTAATGCACTGTGAAATGTCTCTGTCCAGTAGCCATAATCATGATAGTAAGAACTTTCACCTAGTAGGGTCACCTAATTGACTTGAACAATTCTCTAACTGTAATATTTGCTTTAATAGCCTTATCCTGCTCAGAGGAGGAAATGTAGTCCTTCTTCACATCACACACAGAACTGATATCACAAATATTTCACTGTTCCACTAAATATTTATTCTCTCAATTTAAGCTTCAGAAGGCTACATAATATATTAAGAAAGAGCTAACTGATAAGTAAATTAATTTGAATGACTGATAGTTCTTATTCTTGAAATAGTTTCCATAATTCCTTGTTTTCTCATCTTTGAATTTCCATTTATTTTCTAACTTTGATTTTATTATTATTTTGAAATTTAAGTGAGGAAAAAAACCCTTTGCACAGGGATAAAATTGCCCTTCTCCCAGTGTTTGAAAATGACAATGTCTCTAAGCAGATTTTTTGAAATGGACGCAGATGGCAGGTTTGTGAAGCTTGGCATAAACTTTATCTTCTTTATTGAGAATTGGTAGTTAGAGGAGTTTAAAGAAGCTCGTGGGATGTTATAAATTCATTTCTGAGCATGTCTGAAGGACATCTGCTCATGTTGTAAGAGAGTTGAGCGAAGCTCCACCCGTTCAGTACATCGCTAGGCACTCTGCACATGCAGCTGTTTGCTTTCAGGCTGTTGTTCCCTCTCGCACATGAGGGATTGGTGAATGCCTCCATGAATTACGTAAAGCAATATCTTCCAGGAAATCTGAAGAGGCAGAAAATTGCAGGTTAATGTCATTTTGAGAGATTTAGCAATTATTTTTTTTTTAATTTACAACATTATCAATATTCTTCTAAACAAAAAAGCAAAACCCTTGGCACTACATAGCCCAGAAATACCAGTGCTGGACAGAAAGACAAATAGAATATACCACAGATGTCTATCACTGCCTTCATATTACAGTGAAGAAATTTGTGTAGGCAGTGAATCAAAGCAGAAAGATGGCAACGCTGCACCACCATCCCTACATTTATATGTACTCAAATACCTCAGTATTTGCTTTCCAATACAGCAGATATTTCATTATTAAATGCCACCTCCAAAACCACATACTAAAGATAACCTAAAAAAGACTGGTCAGATAAAGTCGATTAGAGACAAAGGAGCAAACTTACATAGAGAAAAAAAAAAATAGTAGTTTTTATATATTTCCTCTGGGGTGATATCTAAAAGAGTCCCATCTAATCACATGCTGAGGAGCTATAAATAAATGTAAATTAAAGTAAAAAAAAAAAAAAAAAGAAAAGAAGGAATTCATCAAATATTGCTAATAAGTCTAAAACTCGGAGTTTTTTCCTTTTTTTTTGAACAAATATCAGTAACCCTCTCAATGAAAACAGATCCAGAATATCACTGTGTGATAGCAGCACTTTTTGAAAATGTGGGGGGTTTTTTTGTTAAAAGATTAGGTAAGATAATAGCTACCAGTGTGAGGTGACAGGACAAGCAAATGTAACACATGGAACTCAGTGATATTGATCTTTGTGGATGTATTGGTTTTATGGTAGTAGTCCAGAGATGTGTAGAACATTACAGCACAGTCATTCAATTTCTATCCAAATTAAGCTGCAAAAGTTCCAGATTTGCTTTAACCTGAGGCAAAAATTAATAATATAGTGTCACTTTCCTTACTCTTTAGCCAGTAGGATCTCATATTTCTATGGAGGCACTTCACTCGGAAATTTATCCATCTTAGCCTCCAAACAATTATTTACAGAATGGGGACAGCTCAATATTTAAATCCCTGTAAGGGAGTAGTGCAAGCACATTAGGATAATTACATCAAGCTATTAAAATTATTGCTTTTTGAATAGTGTTTCATTCCTGGGTATATGCTTCTTGAGATGTTCTTTTGTTTCATGTTTAATCTTTTTGTTTTCACTTCCAGGAGCTGGAGTTTTCCAACCTGTTTGCAGTCCTTCACTGTATCCATTCATTCTTTGCAGCCAAAGTGGCTTGTTTGGACCCTTTGTATGTAGGCAGTCAAGCCACAGCTTCTGCTGCTCCCACAACCTCTGGTACTGGCAAATTAAAGTATACTACTTGACATCTCACATTACAGCACTGCCACTTAACAACAAGACATAACAATGTATAAATATTCATAAGATATGGTGAGCCACGTACATGGAAACCAATCCTGGAGGCAAGACGTCTTGCAGCATCAGCAGATAAATGGTCACGTGGGATCATAAATTCACCCCTGTTCTGCAAGACATCAGTAAATAATCCTAGTCCAAACCCCAGAATAGGATGGATATGCTTTTAGTATGATCTATTTGTACTTACGTAGTGCTTTAAGCAACACTGGAAGCAAAGGAATAAATGACAAAATGAAGCACTTCAGTATTTAATAAAATTTTCAAATTGCTGTAATAATAAACAAATAGAATTGTCATTTTCCTGTTTTCAGATGTTTTTAATGACAATATACTAAACTCTGAGTATGAACTTAATACCCTATCATTATATTATAAATGACATAAGAGCAAGCAACAAGCATATAATACATGGTGACAAGGAGATAAGCATGAAAAGGCATTTGTGTAAGTATCTCCTTAAATGAGAAAGCACTTTAAGCACTGTTGTAAATCCCTACTTGTGTCCATACATGAAGTCATGCTACTTTTTCTATATCATTCTTTGAATCTAACAATAGCAACAGCAAAGGTGTAGCCATACTGGACTTACACATTAACAAAACAAAACAAAAAGCCACAATTAATAAACCACCTTTCCATGACTAAGTCCCTCCTGTTCTAAAAATAATTATATTAACTTAATCTTAATTACAAGTTAAGTGCAAACACATATAATATCATGTCTGCTATATAATTCCTTTTTTTTGTTTGTTTTCTTTTCTTTTTGTCAGTAATTCTGTAAATATAAAAGTCATTGTTCACGAGACTTAGCTCTTTCATTCATTTCAGAGACAATCCCCTAACACATTGTTTCCACATTTAACCATGATTTCACATCATAAGTAGAACCTCTGTCCCACTCAGGCTTTCAACAAAATAGACATTCTGCATTATGTTAGAAAAATGAGTCCACCTTCTGAATTCTTAATTTATTTTTTTAATATATTGTTAGTAAAAGACAGGAATAAATTAAATAACCTGTAAAGAATAGATGACAGAATGCATAGTGTCTTTGTATGTTAAGCATATTACATCACTCCAGACCACATACTAGTTCCAGAGCATCATTTAATGATAAAAACTAAATTTAAAATTAATAACTTTAAGCGTCATTTATCAAAATTATTTATTTTTGTCTTGTTACATGCATCAGTGAAGATGGAAAAATGGTGGGAGTATGTGTGGGGTATAGCTGAAACAGCAGAAAAGGTGAGGGTTGCTTTTTTTGCCAGACAAGAGAACCTAAAAAACTTCATGAAGAACAGTGAGTGCAGCTATGGTGTGTGCACAGTATTTCCAATAGTATTTTCTGGGGTTTCTGTTCATTACACTGAAATCAAAATTATAGTTTGGTTGGTTTTTTCTTTTTTTTTTTTTTCTTTTTTTAAATTTTTTACACTGAGCCTTGTTATAAAAGCACACAGCATGCCTTGTTTAACAGAGACTAATTCTGTCACATCCCTTTCTACAGATTAAGGTAATTAAAACTTCAAAAGTGAATCCAGAGGAAATGGGAATAATTCAAAATGCAAGGCAGGGACAAAAGTGAACTCTAGGGGCAAATCTTGTCTCTGGTTTGTTTTTTTTTTTTTTTTGCTTTGTATTAGAAATATTTGGATTTATGTGTGTGAGTATCCTTGCCTTGAAGCATAGCTGATCTCACTTGATGCTGGTTCCAAATAATCTGAGAATACATTTTATGGGGACTCTTTTATCACTTTCAAATGTCTTTCAATATATGCTTACTTCTTTTAAGTACACCTCCAAAGGTTACACATTTATTTTCCATGCTAAATACAATGGAGTGATGTCATAATCCAGCTCTTAAATGCTTTAAGTGTCATCAGAATCCAACAATCTCATAGTCATCATCATATGTTTGTTTATATGAATTGTCCCTAAATAAGGAGATCACATCCTCGTCTCTGAACGACACACAAAACTGTACCATGGCTGGGATCTCCAGTTTGTTCCTGAGAGAGTCCAAACCCCAGATATTTTGAATCCAAAGCTACAAAAGTCTAAGGGTTTTAACGATGGTAACTCGTGCACTGCCCTTGTCAAGAAAGCATATACTGGAAACGCAACTTTTGACAGGGCACTGACAACGTGGAAAACAGAATCCTGCTAACTGCTAATGACAGTTCTCCTCCTCTGAGCTCCCAGTTCATCTCCTTCCTTCCAGTGCGTTGCTGTGGCATTCAGCTATCGCAGTGCTGGCGCCTCAGTAAATACTCTGCTGCTAATAGCAGAATCAAAAACTAATCAGCTGCCAGTTGAATGTTTTTCCTTTGACCGCTCATGTTACGTGCACCGTTACACCGTTGAAATTGAGTTAAGGGACATTGTTTAATGTGCTTCAATGAACATGAGATTTACCCAAACCAGCAGAAAGTGTGTCATTGCAAACTGTTGTAGATTAAGGGATTCCTGCCCCCCAGATTTTTTTTTAAAAATGCTCCTTGTGCAGAACTGAGCTAATGACATGAACTTTTGGGACACCAGGGTATCCTGAAGATCTCTGTCAAGCACTCTGTAGATCTGCTGTATTTATCTTTGTAACTGAGCATTAAATATGCAACGTTTAAGAGACAAACATTAACCTGTAAATTGATGATTTTTTTTTTTTCTTTCTAAAACCCTGTATTTCAAAGAGCTAAGCTGGTGGGGCTTAATCAATATTTTTATTTTCAAGAAGATCAAAGAGATGTGAGGCTATAAAATGCCTTGGCCCTGACTCCAGGTCAGTGTTGGTTGTTAATGCAGCAGGGGTTTGTGTGCTGACCTCACAGAATATTCAGAGGTGACTCTGTATCCATCTGCTTTTAGAGCAGGTTGCTTGGAAATTTCAGTCTTGAACCAAAGAGGGAAAAATTGAAACTCTGTGTTCTGACTAATCCTGAAATAGCAAAATACAATTTACAAATTTATTAAATGGCTGTAATTTTCACTTAACTACCTACAGGAGATTCTTATTTAAGGCATAGTGAACTTCATATGCATATATCAAAACTCAGGCTTTATGTCGCAGCCTCTCATTTCACACGTAACATTTAATGAATATAAGTATTCTGTAAGTCAACGCAGCCCAGTGACAATGAACACACATAATTATAATGAGCTATCAGCTTTTGCTAAAAATATGTATGCGAGTGAAAGTAAATATTTTAACAAGAGAGCAAACCAGCCAACCCATAGCATAAAATGTGATTTGTTCTCCTTATGTCATGATAGTCTTAAATAAGCTCAATAAAGAAAAAGTTCCTTATAGTACTGTGCCTATTGAAGTGATGTTATATATACCAAAAACATGTACTCTCAAGTATAACTAAATAGATTTGATTTGATTTGATTTTCTTTATAATGGAAATTTTAGATGATCTGACCTTCACAGAACTAACCCATGGTAGGTTATGCTGTTAGCATAATTTTATTATGAAAGTCTTACCAATTTGAATGCGTGTTATTCTGGATTTCATCAGTGAATTAATGTTTCAATTCCTATATCTGTTTAAAAATACAGTTCCAGATTTTCAAGAGAGCTTTGAATTCCAGTAGCATGAAGGCATCTTTGAAATAAAAGCATATTTTTAAATGTTGGCCATTTTATTTTGTTAATTAAGTGCAGCAAGAAGTTTGTGGAGACAAACTAGTTGTTAAGTGGGTTAATTTTTAAAACCAGTTTTGTCTATACAAACTAGAATTCATAAGAATGCAAACCAATAATATGCAGTATTAATATGCTACGAGATGAGAATCATGAAAAATACTCTCTTCCAAATTATTCCTTGATTTCACAAAAATATTTCTTTTGTGTGCATGGACTTTCTCAGAACACCTCAAAGTCGATAGTTAAACACAAGTAGTTGTCAGTACTGCAGCTTATTACTTTAAATGTGATTTGGTTTATTTGATGCCTTAAGATGTTTCTTACATCAAACAAAATTTATAAAAGGCTAGCTCGTGAATGTATAGTTGTTGCCCTGAGAAATTCAGCAGCTCTGCTACATGTTGTCTAAGTACCCTTGAGGATTCCCTGTGCCAAAAACAATGACCAGTTTTCATTCTGGTATGGCAATTCTAAGGAACCATTTGGAAAATGTAATTTTATTAATATTAAACACTAATCCTTGTATTGCTTTTTCCATTTCCTTACAGGGTCTGGTCTTTGCAAAAGTGTAATGTCTGAAAAAAAGTTTAAACTGATTTTAAAATGTTCAGTTATAGGTCCGTAGCTTGGGCTCCCACCTCTGACCGGTTCTGCATGATGGGAAATTTGAGGGACTCACTTAAGCTCCTGACATTTAAGTACCTGTCTTAAAGGCCTAAGGCAGGACTTGAGACTCTCAGAAGGGAAATACAAGGCCGGACTGTAGCTTAGGATTGCTGAAGGTGCATGTGTCTGTGTGTCTCTCTTAAAGGAGCTTGAGGTGCTTCTACATTAGTTTTCATTTTATCAGAATGTGCTTTTGAATCTGGACTTGTCTGCTGCCACTCACTGTGCTCAGCTTTGTATCTCAGAGCTGTCTTTAAGCATATGAACTGGGTTCTTAGGATGAAGCTAAATGAGCATCACACCTATATGAGTTCCAGGTTCTGACAGGCTTTCAGACCATGTGGCCCAACTGAAATGAGTCCAGAGGAAAAAACCCTCTGAGATGCTATCAGCAAGGCTGCCAGCTCCTGGCTCCAGCTGTTTCTGGCTCGGCAGCAACTGCTGCTTATGCACTGTTGCTGCTTGAGACACCCTAGAAAGCTGAGCATCATAATGTAGCCCACCAGAGCTTGGTGCCTGAAGGGGGATGCTGTGCTGCAGCAAGGGGCTGAATGAAGCTGAGGAAGGCTGATGAGTGCCCAGGCAGGTTATTCTGCATCACCTTTTTAACTTCGCCACACCAGGACAATATTGACTGCAAGCAGGGTGCCCTGTACTGGTCAACCCTCTCCCTGCTGCATCTTTCTTCCTGTCTACCACAAAAACACAGATGAGTATTTGCTCTGAGGTCCCCAAGCCCATTTCCCTCACCCTCTTTGCTCTGAACGTAGCCTCTAAACCTCCTACACAGTCAGGGAACAGTATTAGGGATTATGGCAAGGACATCCGTGTACCAGTAGGAGTGCTTTAGTATGTCATTAACATTCAGGTTAAAGCAAATAAAGTCATATCTGACCTTAAGTTCTTTCCTGACTTGGAGTGTTCTTAAGTGAAATGTTAGTATTTTCCTGGAATAAGGTCTGTAATGTCAGCACATTTCTGCTTGCTTGGCTCCATTTTCAGAAAGTTTAGCAGAGACAGCAGTTCATATTCTGTTGGAATCATAAAGAAAAGCATAGGAATACTTAAAAAAAAATATTAAATCTGTTTGGATTTTTATATTATTACAGTACATAATCTTATTAAAATACAGTGACCAATGTAAAACTAAATGCTTTCATTGACATAACCCAGTCAGTTTTTGCTATGGTCTACATGCCTTCACTTTTAACCACTTTCTCCACAAGAATCCCATCTATGTATTATAGAAATTCTTTTATTGTCCAGTATATACTAATATATGATGCATAGTGCGTGTGTGTATGTGTGTGTGTATGTGTGTGTATATATTAGTATATACTAATGGAAGATACTCAGTATATATTAATGGAATTTACATATTAGGCACAACTATAAACCAGAAGCATAAATCCATGAAGCTTTACATTGAAAAACTTATAATACTATAAAGAAAAAATATGTATATTAGTTGAAGAAATGGCTATTTTTGCAGGATATGCACAATCTGGATATACGATAATAAATTGATAAATATTAACCAATTTACTATTTCATACCTCCAGGAATTTTGATTTTTTTAAAAATAATTTCAGTTGTATAATGAATATTCTGCGCTCAGAAATTTGTTTGAGCTCAATCAAAAGTAACATGTTCTCCTGAACAAAATATTTAGGTAACAGTGGTCTGAAAAGATAATTTTTCAGCAGTTTTTTACCTACAGTTTTACCACTGAAAATCTTAAGGAACTGATTGCAAAGGGAAAGCTTTAAGAATA
>JANIJG010020228.1:27784-37786 GCA_024611175.1 Megaceryle torquata | reverse complement strand
TTTAAATTATTCTTATCCCTTCAGCGTATTTGCAATATATGTCATAAGTTTTAATTTGTTATGGATAAAAATGACTGAAAAATGTAATAGAAAGTGCTATATATTTTATAAATATTAAAAATTTAAGAAAACCTATACAAATTATTTATTTCCTTTTTAGTTATGGTTTTTGTGGTTGTTTGTAATATGTATTTGTAACAAACATAAGTCATCTAGTTGTTTAAGCTCATTAATGTACCACTAATAAAATGCTATCTTTGGTTTTGTTTTTGTTATGTTTTGTTTTGCTTCTTTTTGTAATGGAACATAACAGAAAAAAAAATAGAAAATAAATACTTTTTTAACTAATCTTTTGCATTCAGTCATACAGTTTATGAGTTGTATATTGTGGAAAGCTGTCTAAGAGATCAAGAAAATACTTGAAGAACCTAGGGTTGGGAGCCTAAACTCACATAGAACTAAAAGGTTTCTTTATTCTGGAAATACATGTTTTCTTCTGAATTATCATTGTTAATCTATCATCTTTTACATCTCCCCCACACATTTTGACCTCAAATTAAAAATTCTTGTCATCAAAGTTTCTTAAGATACAGTCCTTCAGTGAGATTCTTTAAATTCATGGTACTTACATTCCACAGCTAGCATACTTGTTCTCCAAGTCCTACAACTATTTATTCTTGCAACATTTAAAATGAATTGTCATCTGTTTACCAGTGCATTTGATCAGAAAAAGTTAGCACAGTATAACGTTCACATCTTATCAATGATTAAATTGTGGAGTTCCCTAGTGTTTCTTTTCCAGTATTTCAACACCAGCTATTATAGTTGGCTATGAAGCAGTAGTACTTTAAGTGTTCTTCGTGCACAATTCCCTTTGCAAATATACTTTATTTTCCTTATTAAAAAAAAATTATATATTCTCAATAGCATAATATTGCCATGCAGTTGTTCAGAGAAGCGAAGAGAGGGATTTACTGTGCTGGAGAAAGGAGTATTGGGGGTTGTTGGGTCTGTGCTTTATGTATTTTACATGTGCACTCTTCTTGCAACTGTGAGGAGAATTTCTTCCCAGCCCTTCCTTCCTTGCCATGTATGGCACAAGGGGTATTAGACACTTTAGGTGCCGATCTGTAAGGGATAAGCACTTCACCTTCTTTAGGGAAATTTCAGTGCTTTTGGGGGACTGTCTAAGCATGGGGCACATACTTGCAACAGATGAGCCTATATCGTTTCTGCTCCCAAAAGGGAGGCTTCTCAGGGTGCTGAACCATTGCCATGCCAATGCAGAGCCTGCCTTAGAGGTGCAGTGCTTGCCCAAGGAGGTCTGCACCCTTGTCCTTTTGTCCTTGTATGGACACCTTCTGGAAATCGACCAAAATACAGCTGCAAAACTGGTAGGTGTAGGTCAGGTCCTGCTGTCCAAGGGGCTTAGGATGGGAAATCAAAGAGGTTACACTAAGAGCCCAGTTTCAGAAGCACTGACTACACTTTGTGAGGATGAAAATTTTGAGTACCTCTGCTTTAGGAAAGAGCATAAGGTGATTAGACTGAGAAAAGGAATTATGTTTCATTGTCCTTCAATAACACACTGTTAATCAGAAGATAAATTTACCTAGAAGAAGGATTGGGGGAAAAAAAATATTTCTGAGAGAGCCAATGAACTGCAAAGTTTACACTTGTATCATAGGTATGCTGAAAAGGAACCACTGGTTGTCTCAAGTGATTACAGTAACACTTACCTATCACTGGAGATGAGTTAAAACACAAGAGTCCATAAACAATGATTTATTCTTTTTCCCAAAGGACACAGCATAGAACCAGTAGCAGCTGGAAGAGGGTGTGTGACAGCACTGCCACTCCATGCACCCTGCTTTGGCCTTGCAGGATTGTAAGCATAGAAGATAATAGTGTTTTATCTGCTTTATATTTTTCTGGACTACCTAGAGTGCAGCCTGAACCTTTTTCAGACTTTTTTGCTGCAGGGTGGAGGACTAGAAAGTTTTTTTACTAGATGTTGATGTTCACAAGTGAAGATATCTCTAGAAACTGGGGGTTTAAAATAGGCCCAAAAAAAGCACCATCACCAAGAGACTAACTTATGTGGCCAGATCCAAGCTCTCACCCTTGTCTTTTGAACAGATATAAACTCCTTATAGCTCTATATATTTTATTGTTTGGGGGTTTTTTGTTCTTTTTGCTCTTTTTGTTCTTGTTCCTACTTCAAGAGCCTTGAGAGGGAAGATAAATGGGCTGTGGTCTTTTCACTTCAATACCATTTAGTGCAGCAAAGGCTCAGATCAGGACAACATCACAAAACAACTTTCCTTTCATACCAGAAGACAAATATTTGAAAGAAGCATGAAGTTAAGGCCTTCCATCCTTTCCCAAGAAACAGGAGCTCACACTGTGGTTGACATGGAAACTCAAAGGCAAATGGAACTCATATCTGGGTGGTTCATATGGCTGGGAGCAGTTACTCAGAAGTATGCACAGGACTTTTCCCCATCAGAGAGGTCAACAGTGCCAGTACCAGTGTAGTGTAAGAGAGATCTGAGCTGTTTGAGGGATTAGGGGAGCTTAGTGATCTACTGTAAAGGACCAAGGGGCTGGTGAGATGGTAGGAAAATGTTCAGAGGAAAATAAATTTAGGAAGAACAGTCTGAGTCACTGAATCTTAGCCAGCTTCCTCAGGCAGTCATATAACCCCTCTCACAAATGTTTAAAATTCATCTTAAAAGACATTAGTTTTTTTGTCCCCCTTCCTCTTGCTGGAAAGCCTTCTGGAATCTCACTGCTCTCATGGTTAAAAACTGTCTTCTCATTTTCAGCCTAAACCTATTTGTAACTAGTTTACATCTATTTGATTTTATGCCAGCATTATCCTCTAATTTAAATAGTTCTTTACCAGCCCTGGTGTCAGTCCCCCCTTTCCCCTCCTCTCCTCAATATATTTATAGCAAGCAATCATATGCCCTGACAGCTTTCATTTTGCCTGAATGCACAAGCCAAACTCATACAGAAGTTGTCTATGCGGTGCAGTGAAATTTGGTGCAGAGATTCTTGAGCTATTGCTGACTCCAGCTGATATGTCTACCTGTTGTGCTGCAGCAATACCAGCTCAGGGCCAGCAGCAGTTCATCCACTTTAATGCAGTTTAAGATAATAAATACAGCTCATCAGCACCACACTGTGATATACTGCTTCTAGAGCAGATAAAGTCCATGGCAGCTCAGGGCTTTCTGTGCTGCTCTTCATTGCTCACTGCAGACATTTGCTAATCAGGTTCCCTGGCTTGTTTCCATACCATCCTAATGGGATGCAGTCTTACTCTGAATCTGTTCCAATCTGACTTTATTCCCTGACTGTGACTACTTCTGCACCTTATACCACGCTCCAGATATGATCTCCCTTATGTCCTGCCCTGTGGCCATTATATTTGTTGACTGCCTGCAAAGACTGTGACTGGATGCATGAGTTATTTCCATGGCTGCATCACACTGGTGACTCACAGGTATCTTGTGGAAAGCTAGTATATCATGGACCTACTTCTTCTTCCAGTCGTGTGATCAGCTCTCAGCTCATCAGTAATGAGGATGGGGTATAGGAACAGGTCAGTTTATCACCCAGAAGATAAACTAGGAGTCTTTCTTTCTTTCCCCCCTACATTATGGGGAGGGGGATGTGGAGACAAATGAGTCATTTTAAGTCAGCTTTCAGAGAGAGCTCCAAGGGATGTCAGGGTAAAGATGCAAAATCTTTTTTTTTTTTGGATCTTTGGATGCAAATCTTTTTTTTTCCTGGGAGGCAGGTTAGAGGATTTATATGCCAGTCCTCCCCTTTCTACATCTTTTGGCTTTCAGTCATGACTGAACAGAAGAAAATAAAAAGCCCTGTTAAGGGGAAAGGAGAAAGAATGAATGGCTTATAGGAAACCTTTTCTTTATGGTCTTCCAGAGGTAAAATACCTTCAACATTTATCAAGACTTGTTCCATCTTTGCAATCAGATAGTTTATTTCTGAGTGATTAATCTTTTTTTTTTTTTTTCCCCCCCCTGCAGTTGGATTATATTCAAGCAGCCTTGGCTGGGACAGAACTCCTATGACAAAATCAGTCCTATATTCTACATTATATATACTTTCTGTCTGGGCCAGAGAAATCACATTTTTTCAAAGCCCTTCCTCACTTTAGGTGTGCAGTTTTGAAACACAAATAACACAATGAAGAATTTTAAAGGTTTCAGTGGACAGGGTATTGTTTTTTTTGGGGGGGGGGGTTCTGTTTTGTTTTCTTTTAAAATACAAGCAGGTGACACTCACCAAATCAATGGCATTACCTTTTTTCCCCTGTGCATAAATATACTCCTGTAAGTCCATTTGATTGCTGTGTGATCAGCCTCAAAGACTTTTAAAAACAGAAGTGCAAATTAATACAAAATCAACAAAAAACTGATCTGCGAGGATTAACCTCAGCTAGGAGGCTGGGGAATTATCTGAAGTTATTAATAGCTTGTGCAAAATGGCATTTGTTTTAATGAACAGGAACATTAAATTTTAAAATTACATATATTCAGTGTTAGCTTTGAAATATGAGTTATGAGCAGTTTCTATATAAAGAAAAATAACTTCTGATAGATAATATGTCAAACTGCCTCATAGGAAATACATAATTTTGGCTCAGCTTAAATCAAAACCAGTGTGGTGGCTGTAAAGTGATAGATGGCTGGTTACAGTGGTGTAATGCCCCTTGTTGGTAGTGCAGCTGAGCCCATGAGCAGACTCACCAGAAGTCTATTGAGTACCATCATCCTGAGGCACTACAATCTAGTACCATCACCTTCTCAGAGTAAGGTTGTCCTGTTCTTGTGTCCGTCACAAAAAAAAGCCTGTGTCAAACTGATCCTTTCCAATCTCAGTCAGGGAGCGTTCTGGTCTTTCCTTCCTTTCTTTTATGGAAAAAAAAAACCAAACCAAAAAACACACCAACAACCAAACAGAACATGCTGGCTTCAGAAAACTGAGCAAAGATGAGAGACGAGTGTACTGTCACAGGTTAGTTCAGGAGGGCACCAACTCCAACTCCACATGCCCTCAGAGAGAAGATGTTAGAGCATGGCATCTATTTTTTTACTCTAATCCTAATGTTCTCTTTATAATACTCCGGCTTTATGCTTGATATACCTACCCTGGGTTTAAGGAACATTGCCAATCTTCAGTCCATTGCTGCATGAAAAGGGCAACAGGCAGAGTTCAGCTGTCTCAAAGAGGGAGAAGGGCTCTTGCTTATGAATTGGCAGGGCACACTGAGAGGGCTTTAAAACTAGGCTCAAAGATGGATGGGGATGAAACCAGGCTCACTAGAGATGGTGGCACACCAATGTCAGGGAGGAAATCAACAGCCCAGCTCAAGTGCATGTACACCAATGCACGCAGCGTGGGCAACAAACAGGGAGAGCTGGAAGCCATTGTACAGCAGGACAGCTATGACATAGTCACCATCTCATGACTCATGAGGGGATGACTCTCATGACTGGAGTGCTGCAATGAGTAGCTACAAGCTCTTCAGAAGGGATAGGCAGGGGTGGAGAGGTAGTGGGGTGCTCTGTGTGTTAGGGAGTGTCTTGATTGTATAGACATCGATGACTGTGATGGCAAGGGTGAGTGCTTATGGGTAAGGATAAGGGGGAAGCCTAGTAATCATAGAATCATAGCATGGTTTGGGCCAGAAGGGACCCCTAAATGTCATCTAGTCCAAACCCCCCTCCTACAGTGAGTAGGGACATCCTCAACTAGAGTAGGTTACTTAGAGCCTGTTCTGAATGCTGGTTGCAAAAGTCCCTTGGGAGACAGACCTGAAAGGAAAAAGGGTCTGGGAAGGCTGGACTTTCTTTAAGAAGAGTCTTAGAGGCACAGGAGCAGCTGTCCCCACGTGCTGTTGGGTAAGCGACCAGCCTGGCTGAGCAGGAGCTGTTCCTGGGACTTAAGCTAAAGAGGTGTTCACCACCTTTGGAAGAAGGGGCAAGCTACTCAGTAAGAGTACAGGGATCTAGTTAGGTCATGCACAGAGACCATCAGAAAGGCAAAAGTCCAGCTAGAATTCAATCTGGCCACCTTTGTAACGGACAATACAAAGGGTTTTTATAAATACATTAACAGCAAAAAGAGAGCCAAGGGGAATCTCCACCCATTACTGGATCAGAGGGAACATTGCCCCCAAGGATGGAAGTAGCTGGAAAGTGCCTGGTGGAAAAGAACCTGAGGGTGCTGGTGGACACCCAGCTGCACATGAGCCAGCAGTGTGCCCAGGTGGCCAAGAAGGCCGATGACATCCTGGCCTGGATGAGGAATAGTGTGGCCAGCGGGATCAGAGGAGTGATCGTGCCCCTGGACTCTGCAGTGGTGAGGCTGCAGCTTGAGCACTGGGGCAGTTTTGGGCGCTGCAGGATAAGAAAGACATTGAGGTGCTGGAGTGAGTTCAGAGAAGGGCAATGAAGCTGGGGAAGGGTCTGGAGAAAATATCATCTTGGGGAGCAAATGAGGGACTTGGAGTTGTTTAGTATGGAGAAGAGGAGGCTGAGGGGTCTCTTTTCCCAGGTGACTACTAATAGGACGAGAGGAAATCGGCTGAAGTTGCTCCAGGGGAGGTTTAAGATGGATAGCAGGAAAAATTTCTTTTCTTAGTGGTGAGGCCTTGGAACAGGCTGCCCAGGGAGGGGGTGGAATCACCATCCCTGCAGGGGGTTTAAAAAAAACCATCCAGATGTGTCACTTCAGGACATGGTTTTGTGGCTATGATAATAACGATTAGTAGACAGATGGACTTGATGATCTTAAGGTCATTTCCAACCTTGATGGTTCTATGATTCTATAAGAAAAAGGGTCTTTTAATAAATGTTTTTCTGTTAAACACTAAAGTTTAATAATAATATGATTTCTGTCTCTATAGCTTGAATAAAAATATGCTGTTTTGTTATGTGCTAATGGTTTAATTTGAATAGTTTCATTTATTATATTGCTATCATGGTTGTTGTACATTTTGCCCGTGTACATATCTGTCCACTCTTGCTTCTGAAACAACAGTTTTTATGGGATAGCTTCTGCATTTTTAGTATTTCCTTTCACTTCTGTGAAAAGATGTTACATTCAGCTTAGATGAGTTTAGTTGTACACTGCTATATTCTGAATAGTGAAAAACAGGGTGTATTTGAGTAAGAACAGATAAAATGATGGCTGCTCTGTAACATTATAAATCATATTTCCTCATGTCTTTTGATAAAATAAAAATATATCAATGAGACTGTGTTTTCTTTTATGAGTTGTGATTTTTTTTTGTATATGTTAAGATAATAAATGTGGGGTTTTTTTCCTCAGGGCTAGAGATGTATTTATTTATTTATGTTGAATCAAATCTGCAATGCATTGAACTTTATCTGAAATTTACTGAGGCTGAAGTATTATTTTGAGACCATGTGTGACAACCTGGGACCAAATGAATCCACAAAAGTATTGTTATTCACCTTATTTCTATTGCTCACTTTGTTTCAGTTATTAAATTTTGTATTAACTTGTATCAGAAAAACATATCTGAGATGTAAAAGAAAATTTAAGATGATCTATTCCAAAAGCTGTGTGCTTTCATGTGTTTTGTTGAATTCCAGTCCAGCAATGGCCAGATGAAGCTCTCAAGTTCCATAAGGAAAAAAAAGCTTCAAATCTCACTCTTTCAGAATCTCTTTAGGCAATCTCTCTGGTTTTTCACTGTGCTCTGTCAAACAGTCCCTGGGCCCTGGCAGCTAAATTATGTTATTTTTATTAAACTATTTTCCTACAGATGTTCATGCTGATGACACTATTTTCTAGGGCTCTTTTCAGCAATAACTTTACCTGGAACATGAACTTCTCTCAGCAGTTTTCTGGGTTTTTGTTTGTTTTGTTGTGTTTTGGTTTTTATTCCTGTTGAGTTGGTCTTTTCAACAGTTTCCTTATTAATGGACTGAACTTTCATACCCAGGGATGCCAGGACAGATACCCATTTCCACAGGAAAGGGACTGCTTTGAACAGAAATACATTGTATCTACAGTTAATATGTTGGTGATGTGTCATAAGCTTGCAATCTAAAATCCTCTTCTTAATCCTATTCACATGTTTAGACTTGAGCTGTCAACTACCTTTGAGAATACTTGTAAAAAAAAGTTTCCAGACTTACTTCAGATGAAGGTCTCTAGTCTTTTCATGAAATAGCAAGAAACTAAAGCATTCCTTTTCTTTTAGAGTCTTTTAAACTCAGTGGCAAAAACCATTGTGTACAAAAGCTGTTTCACTTTAAAACACTAAAGAAACCCATTTTCCTTTTTTTTTTTTCATTTCTTTGAAAGTTGCAGTTAAAAATAAACCTTTTGCTAATAGATTTCCCTTACATATCAATAATTTATTATTTTGAGACCCTAAGTGTATGATATCTATTGACAATTGTTGACCTTTTTTGTTAACAAACCTTGGTATTAATTTAATCCACTGGATCCTTGGACGTCATCAGGGAGTGGTGGGCTCTGGTAGGGTCCTTTGTGAAAAGTCCCTCTGAATTTCCTTGTATCTATGGTTTATTTACTTTCACCCTCTTCCTTTTCTTTATTTGTTGTGACTGTTGGATTTTTGCTCTGTTCTTTTCAGTTAATCTTTGCTCTTTCTCAATGAGAGTTTTTAACAGCCAGCCACCAAGTCCTTAGGGGTAAATCTGCTAGGACAGGAAATAAGAGATGATGTTTAGAGATATTTAATACTTCTGCACCATCCAGAAATGCTGTATTGGTGATGATGGCAGACACATCCATGACTTAGTTTAGTATTCGTTTTTTAGAACTGTCCATGAAGTTACCTAATCCCTTTTAAATTTGACAATATTGCCCAGTCCTACAAAATCTTGTAGCAGCAAATTCCAGAAGCTTGTTATATGAAGAAGTACCTTATTCTGTATATTTTAAACCAACTTAATATTAGCTTGACCAAAACCTGTGTTTCAGCCTGGTTGGATCTGGTACTGAAATGACCTTGTCCTCTGTAAGTCTCAGTCATTTTCCCCACCCAGCCTTCTCCTTTCCAATTTAAAGGGTCACAGGCTCTTCAGGCTCTCCTCAGTCAGAAGCTGCTCTGTTGCCCTCACTGTTTAAGTGTTCTACTTTGTATCTTACCTAACTGGATTATGTCATTCCTGAGATGTAGAGGCCAGAACTATATACAATGCTGTGGTCTAGGACAGCAGTATTTCATTTAATAGCAAAATTGCATCCTCCAGCTTCCTCTCAGTATCTGACCTGAGCATACTTGCATGCCTTTTGTTTCTCCTGCTGCAAGTTTAGCCACTTATCCAGCAAACTTTTAACTTTTTTTCTTAAGTTCCAGTACCAAATTCAGCCTCATGGAGCCACAATTCAGTATATTTCCCTTAAATAAATTACTTCATATGTTTATGTCCACTGAAGATCAATTATTACCTTCTAGTCCAAGCATTTATTTGCTGAGTCCTTTTTCAGTACTCTTGCTAGTAAGGCATTTGTCTACTTGCAAGAGGTTAATATGATCTACAGACTTGTACTGCGTAGCCCCTTCCTCATGTCCTGAAAAGTTGAATAAGAATGATCACTGTAAGAATCCACTGCTGACTCTTTTCCAGTTGGGAAAATAAATAGGTATTAAGTTTTAGCCTTTTCTTTGTATCTTTCAAGCATGCTTTCTCCCAGCCTGGTGCCTGCTCAGTTTCTTCAATAGACTTGGGTGCAGAACATCATCAAAAAATCCAGTTATGATATTTTTCATGGTCTCTCCTTTATCTGTGGGCTGACACACTTGTGGAAGTCCAGCGGGTCAGTGAAGCAGCATTGCCCTTCTCAGAAGGCTTTGACTCTTCCTCGGCATACTATTTTATGTATATATATATATATATATATATACACACTATATATATTCTCAATAATATAATTCTTTATTATAGACTCAACCACCTTAGT
>JANIJG010020228.1:16121-27684 GCA_024611175.1 Megaceryle torquata | reverse complement strand
TATATATATATATATATATATACACACTATATATATGCTCAATAATATAATTCTTTATTATAGACTCAACCACCTTAGTAGTGAGTGAGACTCAGTGGTCTGCAGCTCCCAGGATCCCCTTCAGAGCCCTTTTTTGCAGATGTGAACATGGGAAATCAGAGATGAACTAAATGCTGGTAGTAGTCTCAGTGGCAGTTTGTAATGGTGTCCACCTTTGCCATAGTCCTTCAGTTTTACAGCTGAGTTCCTTGGGTGATCGCAATCTTATCCTGGTGACCTCTTCTTAGTTTCATACCTGCGTATTTCTCTCAAAATGTGATTGCTCCTGCAACCTATTCGCTACCACCACTGCTTTAGGTGTGGTAATCTCTCCCAAATCCCTAGGCAGACTCAAGTCATTGAGTTTCTCTCTTACCCCTGAAAGTAGTTTTTATGTCCTTGTCCCTCCGTGTTTGATGACAAATATTTATTAAAATGCAAACAAGTTCTGGACCTGTTCTTTATGTATGTCAATCCTTTACTTTTAACCACAGCCTGAAGTGTTGTAGCATTGTACACAAGTATAGTAACATTTTTACACTTGTTAGCTATTAAATCTTAATCCATTTAAAGATGAATCAGGGAAACATAGACCATGAGGAGCTTCTATTTTTTTGCAAGTGCTAAATGGCAGATGTTGAGTGTGAGGCATAGTGGTTGGGGAGGGTAAGTAAAAAACATTTCTGTTTTAACCTGTCTTATTTGTATTCTCCCCTACAGAAGCTCAAAGACTCCCCATGGTGCCAAGCTCACAGTTTGAGAACAGCTGCTTTACACATAAAGCAATATGAGGTGTAAAGAAGGAACAGGAGACACTTGGAAGTGGTCAGCAGTTTATTACAGATTCTTTTGCTTTACCGGTAGTACCTTATATGATTTTTACATTTTTGTCTGTAGGATTAAAGTAAAACTAACAATTACTAGACATGGGAATTGGATGTTTTCTGAAAAAATCCAAAAAAACAAAGAAACAACCCAACACTTTTCCCTCTTACTAAGGTCAATTATGTTGTCAGAATTGCAGTTGTGGGATTAAGAAAATAGGAATGGGTTCCTGAGTGGAGTGGAATAGAATAGAATAGAATAGAATAGAATAGAATAGAATAGAATAGAATAGAATAGAATAGAATAGAATAGAATAGAAAGAATAGTTTAGTTCATTTGGAAGGAACCTACAACAAACATCTAGTCCAACTGCCTGACCACTTCAGGGCTGACCAAAAGTTAAATCACATTGTTAAGGACATTGTCCAAATGCCTCTTACACACTGACAGACTTGAGGCATTGACCACCTCTCTAGGAAGTCTGTTCCAGGGTTTGACCACTCTCTTGGTAAAGAAATGTTTCCTAATGTCCAGTCTGAATCTCCACTGGAACAGCTTTGAACCATTCTCATGCATCCTGTCACTCGACCCCAGAAAGAAGAGCTCAACACTTCCCCGCTGCAGGAAGCTGTAGAGAGCAATGAGCTCACCCTTCAGCCTCCTTTTGTCCAAACCCGATAAGCCCAGAGTCTTCAGTCACTTCTCAGGGGAAATGCCTCCCAGCCCTTTCATCAGCTTTGTTGCCCTCCCCGGCATGCATTCAAGGACTTTATCATCCTCCTTAAATGGTGGGGCCCAGCACTGCACACAGCACTCAAGGTGAAGCTGCACTGATGCTGAGTACAGTGGGATAAATATTTAATTTGTTTGCTATTAGCAGGTCATTTGCCTTCCTTATACCTTAATTTTCTCACCTCAAAAATGATCATACTAGCTTAAAATAGTCTGAGATGTATTGAGGAATACTGATCATGCCTACTTAAGACAATGGACATATGTTGCTTCATGTAATTTTATCATATCGAAGTTATGTAAGTCAGGATGATATATTCAGAGAAAGATATAAAATTGTCCTTTTATGCTTTAAAAGTAACAGGATTTTTTTATTAGAAGTATGAAATGCTGATCGTGTTTTCAGCATGAATAAAAACTTGACTATGAATAAAATTCATTATCTTTTGCCCTGTACAAATTTGTTAATGCTTCTGTTCAAACAGACATTTCAGCAAGCGCAGAGGTTTGGATCCTTAATGATCTTGAAAAAGAGGAAACCAATTTTTCTGTCAATCTGTTCCACTTTTAAAGAATTAAGGGGAAAAAACCAGTTTTATGCTTTTAGAAAACTGTGTATATGTCTTTGGGGGGTGTATTAATGAGTATTGCTATGTGTTACAGATATAGTCACTAATACAGCCTTCTTACTAAGCACAGGAAAAAGTATCTTTACTCAGAAGTGGAACATTTTGAATCATTCTGCTGACCTACACTGTCATAAAATGAACATCTGGTTTTGAAATAATTTAATAAGTTGCCTTATGTTACAAGCTTTTATAAGAATGCAAACTGAAATGTGATTGTAAATAAAAAAATACTATTGGTTTTAACATCCCACAGCTTTGCCAGGTTCAGCTCTCAGTTGGACCTTTGAAATCTGAAATAATCTGTCAGTAATTCTATCAATGATACTGGGATATCAGTAAGTATAAAATGAAATCTTCATGTTCACAATTCATGCAGAGCAAGTATGGTGGTCTCTCTGGCAGCCTAGTCAAAATAAGATGCATGCAAACCATGAGCCTGTTGAAGAACTCAGTTCCCAGTAAGTAAATCCTGTGGATATTTCTGCTCCAGATTGGTGGTCAACAGGTTACATAAACACTTTGTACTTCCCTACAAGCTTCTACCAGACATCTTCTGTCATGGTTCTTTGATCTAATATAAACAGATGCATCACATTAATGCTTTTTAGTTATTTATTTAAAAGAAGAGGCTTTTCTATTTTTTCTATTTCAAGTCACCTTTTTAATGAGTGCCCCAAGCAGAAAAAATTTTGCTGATGTTCACAGTGTTTCTGAAAATGTGATGCTGCAGGAATGGCCAGATAATGACAATAAATGTCTTGGTACAAGTTATGCAATAAATAGTCCAATAGCTTTTTCCTTATGCTCTGTATAACTTTTCTGCATGGCTTTTTTCTTTCTTGGTTAGCTCAGCTCTCTCCTTTCCATTGCTTAAACTGGAGTAGAAGATAAATTAAGCAAGAAAATGCTTAGAAGGCATACAAGAAACAATGGGGGAACATAAAGGGATAGCATTAGTCAGAGATCTCTTGACTCTCCCTGTGGGAAGATGGCAGCTTCCTAGACATTAGCAAATCTAAAGGTAAACAGGTTCCTCACTAAAAGCCGTGAAGAGTGAAATAGTCTGTTGACTTGTGTATAAGTTGGAGGTAATGACATTAAAGAGGGATGTGAACCAGGGACTGAGGGACTGTGTTTTTTGATTTTATGGGAAGTCTGAGTCTTTGAAGTTGGCAAAGAAAACATTAATAATGAATAATATTCTCTCATGCTTCAGTGAGAAACTGCAGATGTACTACAAATACAGAGTTTGTTCTTTCTGTGGATTACCTAAAACAAATTTCTTAACTATGTGGTAATTTTGTGGCCCTGTTTTTTCTTTACCTAGTGTTGTGAAATGTACTATTCTGAGCACTAGGGGCACGTTCATGGACTGGAGGAAACTCTTCTTCTGTGTAAGCCTACAGCCCACTGAATTTTGTAGTCTAGTAGTTTGGGAGATGTTGGGACAAAGGTTGGATTGATGATCCTTTCCAACCATAATAATTCTAAGAAGCTATGATTTCTTCCCTTATGAACCTGTGTCTGCTGAGGGGACCCAACATCATTCTTAAATCAGAGCACTTTTATTCTGATGTTACCAAAGCGCTTTATAAAAACTAGGAGTTACAAGGTGTGAAATAATTTACATGTCTGTTTTCTTCACGCCTTTCCAAATGACAATCATCAGTTCCCAAGGGGAGCTGCTCTGGAGCCAGCACTATCTGCAGCCAAGTGGCAGATCTCAGTGCACAGGGGATTCTCCCGAGGTAGGGAAACACCAGGAGAGGAGAGACCTGCCAAGAGCCAGCAGCTCTCCTGGGAGATGCTGATGAGATCTGGGTGCTGCTAAAGCAACTGTGTCCAGCCCTGCACTCATGAAAAGCATCCTGGGGAGAAACAGTGACCAGGAGCACTGTGACCAGCGTGGGCAAACAGGGCATGGTGCAGCAGTTCACATGGAAGATTGTATTACCCTACCAGCTCAAGACATGAGTTCCATTGGTGGTCACTGCCCTCTCATGAGCTTAGCTATGGCCTCCACCTGGCAGAAAGCTCTGTCCTCTGCACTCACCAGGATGGATGTGGCAACCCAGACAGAACTCCCACAAAAACATGCAGCCATCCAGGTATCAGGCTCAGGGAGCACCAGTGCCTTTCAGTGGTACCAAGTGGCAGTAGTGAGAACAGCTGTGTGAGGTGTGACCAGTTGGATGATCAGCTCAGTGCTTGCAGCCCACAAGGGCTGCATCAAAATAAGCATCACCAGCAGGTTGAGGTAGGGGAGTCTGTTGCTCTACTTTGTGCTGGTGAGACCTCACCTGCACTGTGTCCAGCTTAGGAGTCCTCAGCACAGGAAGGACATGGACCTGTTGCAGCAGATTCAGAGGAGGCCACAAAAATGATCAGAGGGCTGGAACCCCCCTGCTATGAGGAAAGGCTAAGAGAATTTTGATTGTTCAGCCCAGAGAAGGGAAAGCTCTGGGGAGACCTTACTGAGGTCTTTTAGTGCTTAAAGGGGCTTGTAAGAAAGGAGACAGTTTTTAGCAGGGCCTATTGCAATATTGTTTTAGACTAAAAGAGGGTAGATTTAGACTAGATATAAGGAACACATGGTTTTCAATGAGGGTGGTGAAATATAAACAGGTTGCTCAGAGAAGTGATAGATACCCCATCCCTGGAAACATTCAAGGCTATCTTGGATGCGGCTCTAAGCAGCCTGATCCAGTTGAAGAAGTCCCTGCTCACTGCAGGGGGAGTGGACTAGATGACCTTGAAGGGTCCCCTTTCAACCCAAACAATTCCATGTTTCTATTACAATAATGCTGTAGGTGATGAAAACTCCCCACACCCCACGTTTCTACATGTATCTGGGTAGATTCTTTCCAGTATGGCTATCAAGTCATAGCCCCAGATGATGTCTATGTGAATAACAGAGAGGTGTCTTCATTGTTTCGTTTGTGTTGGCAGGCTTTTATTTCCCCTCAGGCCAAACCAATTCCCTAAATTGTCAGAGGCCAGAGACATCAAATCTAATAGTTCTGGCATTATCTCTTAATGACCCTTTTGTGGCCTATCATGAGTCATCTCCTATTTTCTGCTTGACCCATCTCCGACAACTCCACGTAAGAGGCACTCAAGTCAAAGTATTTGTATAGAAATCACTAGGTCAACCTACAGCATTATCAAATCATTTCAGAGTAGCTCTACGTGAGTCACAGAAACAACAATGCATTGATGAGTCCAGCAGAAATCAATAGCTCTCTGCAATCTGTATAAATTGTCACTGTAGTCTATAGAACTGGAGTCAGAATTAAAAAATATATGCAAGGGATTACTTTAAAACATTGATAAGCTATTACTTTTTTTTAGAACAAATGTAAGATTAGAGGTCAGTGAGAGTCAAACAAGGATAGGAGCTGTAGGTCTAAAAGATTGTTTAGCATACAACAGTATCTCCCTCCACAACAAAGATGAGTTTCTATCTACTATAAGGGAACATTTGAGGAGTGGTTGAAAGAAGGGTTTGGATCCCTGTAGATTAACAGTAGATAACTTCAAGAATTCATTATACTTGCTGCTTCTCCACAAAGAGAAATAAAGGCTGCCTGAGTTGTGGAGGAAAGGCTCCCACTCTGTAAAAAGCAGTTCTTTACTTCTGCCTAGAGTTCTTTTCAGTATGCATATTGCCAGGTAAACCTCTAATGTTGTAAGTGAGCACTCGCTGTACTATAGTGGTAAATATTGTACCATAACATCTTAGCACAATTTTCAGGACATAGGGAACAGCCTATATATTAAAAAATGGAATGATAGCAAATGAATTTTAATATTGTCTTTAAGTGTGTATCAGTAACAAACAACATAAGAAATTTTTTGTAGTCTACTTCATCAAGGCTACAAAAGACAGGTTGTCAAACTAAGAATTTCATCTCCCCCTTAAGAAAAGTATAAACCACAAATCAACTGGATTTTATTTAGGAGAATATAAAATTAATTAGCTAAGTAATGGAATAAAAGTGAATTTGTTACCCAAAAATGCTGGGGCACCACTTTAATAGTAAAAATGTTTTTGCCAATTTGCTAAGAATGGGCTGCAAAAGTACTTATTTCTCCTTCTCACTTTATTTTTTTTATAAATATCAGCATATCCACACAATAGAATTTCACAGTAATACATTTGACATATTCATGTCAGATCACAAAGCAAACCAGACATTTGATGTGACTTCATATATAGTCATGTCTCCCATGTAAAAGTAAAAGGGGGATGTGATAATTCTTATGACTTGAAGGGAATAAGACCCCCTTCGAGTTTACAATACCTTGAATAAATGTCTCTGCTTTTTTAGACTTTTATTATTAAGTGGTAGAGAAAACATACTTTGTATAGATGACAGGATAGTCCACCAACAAATAAGAAGTTTCTCTGCAAAAATGGTGCTTGTGATTTAAGCAAAGTGATGCTGGGGAACATTCCTGGGCACTGGAAATGAACCAGTCTCACAGTTCCATTGTTGTGACCTTATACTCCTACTTGCGTTGTTAAAGGATTAAAATGATCCCTGGCACGTAGTCAGCCCAGGCTCTTTCCAAAGCAGTTTCAGGTAGGATCACCAAGTGAGCAGGACCATTCAGGATCATCAAATGTTGTCATCTTGCTCTGGAGTGTGAGAGAGTGCAGCAATATATGGGGGCTATTCCATGCCAGCTTGTCTCAGTGCCAGAAAACGATATTGGGTATGTTTAATTTTGTAGGATAGATGTAGCCTTGGAGGCCTTTTCTTGTGCATTAACAGAAAATCACTTCAGAAATCAAAGGCTTAATTAGAACCAAGGCATTAGTTTAATTTATCCCTGTCTACTGATATTTGAATGTGTTTACACAGTAAATCAGTGGCTGCCTAGTAATTGTTCTGCATTTAAAAATGCGACTGCCATGGCTTATGTCTTCTATTCTGAAGATATTGGGTCAGTCCTCTCTCGTGGTGAATCAAAAGTTGAGTTTTGTCTCTTCTGCTGCTCAAGGGGCACAGAAACATCGTATCTATTTGTATATATCAAATATGCTTGAAAACAGAGTACAAAAAGAAGGAAGGGACTGAGACCTTGATATCAGAAAGGTCTGTTGCACCCTTGTGGAAGATGGAGCAGAGCTTCAAAGAAAGTCTGCTATACCACTGGAACAGAAGATAAATAACACTACAAATGTCTCTGATTACTATGCTACTTACAGACGTGGCTTATAACAGTAATACAGTCATGATAGACTTTATATATGAAATTGTTTCCTGGTCCCATTAGATTATTATCAAAGTATTTTAATTAAACAGCTAGGGAAATAAGTACATTTACTGGAAATATAAAGCAAAACTCAAGCACAATAGATTTCTTTAGAGTGTAAAGTAACCTTATGGCACCTGTAATATAATTAACTGTTATCATCAACTATGGTATAAATCTTCTCTAGTTAAAGTTGTTAAAAACACAAAATTATTTAACAGCTTTCTGTAAGACAACTGATGAGTACAACCAGCACAACAGAGGTGAAAGGTGCTCAAATGTAACAGTGTGTTTTCAGCAGATACAGTATTTCTGCCCATTAACCTTTCTCAGGGAAACCATCACAATATAGTGTTGTGATCCATATCCTTGTACATATATTTATAATGTAACCGAAGTAACTGCTGAACATCTCACACACAAAACCAGGTCAGCTATGGTCATGATCATATAAGATGAACAAATATATCTTAGGGAAGTCTGTACATAAACTGGTTTGAAAATCTGTAATAGAGTTATCAAAAGAAGCTGGTAATTAGAATTCTCTCAGCTGAAACAAGATTCAATGAATCAACATCTACCATCATCTTTTGTTTCCATTTAGAGGATATATTGCAGCCCTCTGGAAGCATAGTGTGGAAGGAGATCTAGTACCTACTCATGCCACTATCTTATGAGACAATTTTCATTTAAGAATGGCTGAGAAGAGCTCTAACATCACAGCAGGCATGTGGCTAAATTAATGTCAAATTTCTTGAAATCTGAACAGCAAGTTATAAGCTCCAAGCTATCATTTTGTCCTAACTTGACTGGTTTTTGGGTGTTGGAAGCAAACGTAAAGTGGAACAGTTAAAGTGAATAGCAGAGTCTTCTTGGCTCAGAGCACAAATGAAAAATAAACAAGTGCATGTTATGAGCAGAGTGCACCAGTTATTCTGACTTACCTTTGAATGCGCCGTTCAGCATTTGTAAACTCAGCTACTTTCAAGCAGTATTTTGCCTTTTAATTTCTACTTGCTCTTTGGGGGAGAGCTACACACTGCTTTATGGGAGAAAAAGAAAGCACAACAAAAAAAAACCCCAGTGGGCTACAGAAATTAGACTTTTACACAGTAGATGGTGCTCACAATAGGCTCTAGCTCTCATCAGGTCTTCTAGGGTGCTTCTGTAACCAGTCCCCAGTAGCAGCAAGAGGGGAGGCATTAAAGAAGAATGTCTTTTAGTAGCAACAGCCTGCTGAAACTTTTCTTTTCCATGGCAGAGACATGGTGCCAGAAATACTAACAAGCTGAAGCAGGCAAAATAGTCTTGCACCACTCTACAAATCATAGGCTGTTCTGATGCTACCTGTGACTAGCAGACAGATACCAAGTAATGGAGACCCAACATATCCTACATCACTATTCCTCTTCCCCATCTTTCCACAATAGACTGAAAAGCAGCAAGTAATGGCTGCTATAGAGTCCAAGCTCTCAGAGACTGACATCTGGGAAGTCAGATTCTGTAGGGGAGCATTTATTCATTAGAATTCTTCATTAATAACTTGTATTGCTTCTTCCTCCTTTCTATTACTAAGCCCCTTTACTTGGCAACTAAATACCTTTAATTATAACTCCTGGATTTGAAGAAGGAAGGGCAGCAAATCTTAAATGTTTGAGCTGTGAAATAAAAGATGGATATCTGTATATTCACTTGAATTCCCATTTTCTACAATATACTGTAATTTATGCTCTGAATTAAACAATCCATGTACTTACCTGCTGTCAAACATATATATGCCTTAAGGATACAATAGCATTTATCTGTTCTTCCCCCCTCATCTGCAGCCTATATATGAAAAGTACTATGACAGTTCCATTAGTGAGAATTTTAACTGAGAATTTCAAGGTGTTTAATGGTATTCATGCTGGCACTATTAATGGAAAATGTGAACTCCTTGATAGGTTCAAAGATGTGTCTGATAACTCCTGTAAGAGTTTGATTTTTGTAATGTGCCTGCTTTATTCATTTGCAACAACTGAATGTTATTAGTGTCACTTTGTATGCTCACATAAATATCACCTTCTATAAATGACATGCACTTTTTAGCCCAAAATAAAGAAACAGAATTCAAGTAAGTCTGAAAAAAGAGAAGCATAATTCACAGAATCAAGACTAAAGATAATTCTGGTGCTCCAAATGAGCTTTCCAATAAAGTATTTCTCATTATTAAAGGAATTTAAGTTCTAATGTTGTTACTGACTTTGATATATCAATCACCTGTACAAAAATCATCATCACAGAACTTTCCTATACCTTGTCAGTATTAAACAAATGATTGATAGAGTGGGAAAGAAAGACTATACAACATGTATTTTACAAATATCTGAAGATAATTTATGGGAAAAAAATTAAAATCATTGACACTGAAATTGTCACAAAAAGTTCAAACTTTCTGTCAATGGCTGTAGTTTTCAAAGGGAGACACAAAGAGTTTGAATCTGTGGAAGTGCTGCTTTATGAACCATCTACCAGATAAGTATATTTTTAATTCCCTTTCAAAATAGGTTCTAACACTGAAACATGGAACTTTATACATTCCTGAAGCTATATCCATGTCTAATCTACCTTTGAAACTTGCAGCATCCTTGGCCTCCTTGTCATATGTTCCAGCTCATCCTGTTGTTCAGTCATTCATTGTTCAGACCTTTAAAAAAACCCCCAACTTGATGTATTTATATCTCATTGATTGCTCCTATCTGTTTAGAAGGTAAGGCAGAGTGAAAACTCACAATTTCTCTTATCTACTAAATACTTAATATTGCTTTATGTATTTTCAACTTTTCTCCTTCTTCATGACATTTGTAGGTGGTAACCACAGGTTTCCATACCTCAAAATTAAAGAAAAAGAATTCTACAAAACCCTCTCTTTAAAGGAATAGTATGAATACTGAAGTATTCTGATCTCTTTAATAACATTATCAATCATCTACTGCTTTGTTAAAGAGGTCTCCTGTCTTATTCAGAACACAAAATGAACAGTGCTTAATAAACAACTATATAAATATTTGGATTTTATTCATCCTTCAAAGTCTGGTCCATGCCATATTTACTGCATGCTCTTAAAATCCACTCTTAAAGAGAGAATTATTAAATTTCCCAGATTTTCCAAAGGTACTCATCACTGGAATATCTGAATACTGCTGAAATAGTAACAGATTTTGTTTTCACAAGGTACTGAAAGACCAGAATGCAATTTTTTTTTTAGGCAGTGAATTGAAGGCAGGATGATTAGAAGCAAAAATTGTCCACTCACATTTGGTATCGGTCTTTCAGGACAGTTTAATCGCCTGCAAATCTGCAAGTGCTCAGGGCAGAACTCTCTGGCATCAGTCACAAGCACTCTGGAATTTGGAAACAAGCTGCTCAGACATAATGTCAGAAACCCAGGAAACAAGTTGCACTTAATACAAAAATGAGCTGCGCTCATTTCCATGGCCTCAAAAGAATGATATCAGCAACAGAAAGAAACCAGTTCTTCAGTGATAATTCACTTGCCTCAAAGATAAGCCTTGTTGGTAAAGAACACAGGGTCTATGTCCTTTGTGCCATTTTGTTCCCTGTTTACAGAAAAAGAGGCATCAACTTTGTAGACAGCTTCATTTTCTGAACAGCACTGTTTTACTGTCATGGGGTGAAGCCTACAGAAAGTACTCCTTAGTAAAATAAGATCTTGACTGCAACTGCCCAGCTTTAACTTAAGTGACCCTGATAAGTGTTGGGAAAAAAACAAAATGAGCAAAGAGAATTGTCATGGGAGAGGCTTCCCTAAAAAAAATTTGATTATATCCACTGCTGCTTTAACAGCTCAGGTTTTCACATAAAAGAAACAAAGAAGCAGAGATGAACTCTCAGTGAAACATGAAATAATATATAAAAGGAGTCATATAAACCTTGAGGATCTACCTGTACCCAAGATGTGGCTTTCCCTGCTCCAGCAACAAGCTTAAAAAAAAAACCAAACAAAAAAAACACAAAACCAACGAAAAAAAAAACCACAAAAAAACCACAAAAAACCCCAGGCACCTTCCCCACCC
>JANIJG010020228.1:0-14675 GCA_024611175.1 Megaceryle torquata | reverse complement strand
TGTCTGGGTTGGAAGGGACCTCTAGAGGTCATCTAGTCCAATCCCCCTGCTGAGAGCAGGGACATCCTCAACTAGAGTAGGATCAGGATCCTGGAATTTTTAGTACATATTTCAGGTGTAGGACTCCTGAGGGCTTCCCATCTTCCAGACTTCAGGTGTAGCTTAATTATATCCAGACTGTATAATGGGACTGGTCAAGATGTATCATCTCTCCCCTTCTTTCCCACCTTTTCCTTACCTGATGTCCTAGTTTGAACTGGAAGTAAATCAAGATATGTCAGGAAAAGAAGGATGTTCTAGCAGGTCCATGCTCAAGCTAATAAGAGAACAGGAATTGAACTTTCCACTAGGTACAACTAGGTGGAGAAATTAGGTTGGTGACTGCACATTTAGCATTCCACCTGGTATCAGAGCATTCAGCCAAACTGAACCTGTAGAGTTGCAGCAATGAGCAATCTGGTGCTCAGCTCTCAGTTGCCCTGGTATCTAATTGAGGTCCCCTGGGCTTTTCTTTTCTATTTAGAGGCATGTAAAGGTTGGATGGTAAAGATTTTTGTGTTATACTTTATTCATATTTAAATATTATATATCATCACCTAAATAGGTTGGAACTGTCTACAATTTCTGTATGAATAGGAGGACACAAAAAGAAGACATCCCAGGACTTTGTGGGGAAAATATGCCTCTTGGAAGGTAGCACGGTGGGAATTCTTGGACAAAACTAGACTATCTCAAAATGTCAGTTCTTAAGGAATGGTTTTGTGATGACCTGCATTTCTTTCAACCTCCTTAAAAATCATCTTTGTTTCCATAGAAACAAAAAGAAAGCAGAAACACCAGGTAAATTTGATAGATGGGAAGTTGTTCGGGTAGTAGATATGTAAGTGCAGTAGAAGGAAAGAATCAAGCAAGAAAGCAAAAAATGAATTAATTTTATAATGACAGGCTATGATAACTATGAGCCCAGAATAATATATCTAATTTATACTTGAAATAGAACAGAATAGTTCAGCTGGAAGGGACCTTCAGCAATCATCTCGTTGGACTGCCTGACTACTTCAAGGCTGACCAAAAGTTCAAGCACAATGTTAAGGGCATCATCAACATGCCTTTTAAACACTGACAGGCTTGAGGCACCAGTGGCGGTTCTCTCCAACTTTTTTTCCTGCAGCACACAGTATCCCAGTGTGTGTTTTGAAAGATCAGCAAGAACAGTTTAATTTGGTAGATCCCCCTGAGACAGCTGGTAATGATACAGTAAGTTTATGACAATGAGCACCATAAGGGCTAAAGTGGTAGTCTGACCACACTTGATACTTAAAAGGCTCTTGACAACCTTCCCCAGAGGCAGATTTTTATTCCTTGAATTAGTGTAAAATTATGCTCTAGGTAAAGCCTAGTTGCTCTGTCAAGTCGCTTTCCTGATGTAGACTGCTGTGCAGTGCTACTGTGTGTTAAATGGCTCTTACACTTGGACAGGCAGAGTTTAACTTTCCTCCTATGTTGGTCTGATTATTTCCAATCTAGCACGTGGAAAATTCCATGCACATGGTGTACATGGATTAGGTTTGTGAAATCAGTTAAATTTTTTTTTTTTTTTTTCCCCTGGCACAAACTTAATATTAACAAAAAGTTACAGGCAAGCTGTTGTAGTATTAAAGGAGGGTAAGAGCTTTTCTAATGCTTCTTGAGATCTCTAGCAAGTAAGCGATCATCCATTTTTAATTTATTAGTTTATTTTATTCAGGAGTAGAAGGGTGCATTTAAATGAAGAACCAAATTTTTTTTTTTTTTTTTTTGAAGTAATTATATACTTTTCTACTGGAAGAAATAGTAACTTCTGGTCATCTTTTCTCAACCAAAAGAAAGCATATTGTGTTATAGAACTGATATATTTTACATACTTACTGCTACCCAGGTGGCATCCTCATTTTAATTCATATATAACAACAAGTTCTTTCATGCTCTCTGGCTACTAAAAATAGATTTTCATTCTGGATATTGCAACTGACAGTTTTCAAGGGCAAAAATTGTGTAACATGTAAGAAATTGCCTATTCTTTGAAAATGAAATGCAATTCTGAGTCAGTGAAGCTGAGACAGAAAAGTAAAATCCCTGGAAAATTGTATTTTACAACAGTTTATTTCATTCTTCAACAACAAAAGTGAAATTATCAGAGTAACATCATATATCTATACAATTTGTTCTCCTTGACAAGTATTTTTCACACCCCAGAAATGCATTTAGCAGTAATTACATTAGTTATTCTCAAAGCATTTTTCATTGTCAAATATACTGAATAAATGTAAACAATGATTTCTGACTTTAGCCCTTCTAGCTCAACATTTTAATTCAATTAGATGATGAACATGCCATTCCATAGATCTATTTGGCAAAAATCCTTCCTTTGTTGGTACAGCAGAGTTGAGAAGATTGGCAAAAAATTACCTACTGTGTCTGCCCCAGTTCCCAGAGTAAACAAAGGAATAATAGAAACAGAAATAGATGCGTTTAACATGTAAATGTAGTGACTGTCAAGGTACCTATCTAACACTGGGCTTTTATCTGTTCTGGATGTATGTGCCCTTTTGAGTTCCCCAGGTGCTGAAGCATAGTCAGATGTAGAAAGTGTCATGGGGTGGGAGGAAATAAAACAGAAGTGACCGCATGATGGGAGAAAGCAAAACCAAGTTCCTTTCTCTGGATCCTAGGTGAGTCACACAATTTTACAGCAGGCAGCAAAAAACCAAATAACAAATCCTGGAAGCAGATCTGAAAATTGTGTATCTCATTTTGAGTAAGAACTCGAACAGTGAAGCTGTAAGCATGTTCTTCCTTGTTTATTTTCCTCCCTCTGTTTCCATCACTCTTGCTTGCTTAGCACAATAAGAGCCTCAATAGATGTTCCTCTTTTCATCTAAGAGTAGATTTAAAGTCATTCCCTGAAGAAATTAGAAGTTCAGATCTCCCAGAGCACAGTACCTTAATTCTGGGCGTCCAACTTACTGTGAATGTTCTTGGCCAGCAGGAAATTATGCAAACAATGTATTGTTTTCTTCAGTTCTGCTTTCAGCTCAACCAGTCCCAAATTATAGATTGGACCTATCACAAGATTATGCTGTGAAGTCATTTAATGTGTGCAGTCCTCATAGGGTTGTTGTATTGGGTCTGACTGAGATGGAGTTAATTTTCCCCACAGCAGCCCTCCCAGTGCTGTGTTTTGTGTTAGGAACTGGAAAGGTGCTGGTAACAGCCTTGTGTTGTGGCTGCTGCTGGTCAGGGCTTGCAGGGCACCAAGGATGTTTTTCCAATGTTCCCCCACAGTGCGATGGAATGGACAAGATCTTGGGAGGGGACACAACTGGGACAGCTGACCCAAACTGACCAAAGGGATATTCCAGACCATATAGTGTCAGCTTAACAATGAAAGCTGGGAAGAGGAGAAGTGTGGGGCATTGGCTTGTCCTCCAGAGTAACTACTATACATTTAGAGCCCTGCTTCCCAGAAAGTGGTCAGACATTGCCTGCTGGTGGGAAGTAGAGAATAAATCTTTGTTTTCTTTTGCTTCCAAGTGCATGGCCTTGCTTCCTTTCAATTAAACTGCCTTTGTATTAAGCTATGATTTGCATGTTATTTTCTTCCCCCTGGTCCAGCTGGCATCCAGCCAATGTCAAACCCCCACAGCCGTATGTGGGGCCAACAGATTGTGAGTTCAGCATTTGTAGTAGACAAAATACTCAAAAATACACCAAGAAGCTTTTATGCAATTACCATGCAGACACCTGAATAGAATTTTCCTAATTACTGTCCCTAATGAAAGACACACTATTGCCAGAAGAGGAGCACTTCAAATAGCCACTTGTTCTGTGGAATCAAAACTGCATGTGATGTAACGTTCCTGCAATGTCGTATAGGATATTATTTTCTACTACACCAATGAAGTGACAGAAAATGAATTTCTGTGAAGAGTGATGTACCTCTAGCTGGTTTAGGAAGTGAAAATTTTGAGTTCACCTTTGTGCATTTCCTTGTAGAACTACTAAATCTGTGTGTGACAGCTGGTTTTCTGTTAGATGGGAGAACTATGCACTGCTAAGTGCACATCACCATAGATAAACAAAGTGCCACAGCTAGTCTGAGAAGATGGAAGAAAGTGTGTCTGAAGTATCTCTTCTATTCTAAACCTAGGTACCTACAGACAATGAGCAGTAGTTTTGCATAACTTTTATTTATTGTGCATAAAACTTTCTGGATTTCAGTACTTTGAAGTCATCCCCTTGAGTTATATCACAAGGATGGTTAAATTTGCTTCCAAAGAAATTTACAGTCAAGTATTTTTAAATAATAAGAGAAATAATAGAGGTAATAATCTTTAAGAAAGGAAGACATAATAACAGGAAAATGAAAAACAATAGATTTCAGGAAAGTAGACCTCAACAAGCTTGGAAAACTGGCAGCCTCTCTGTTGAAAATTTACTCAAAGGGAAAAAAAGAACTTACAGAAAAGGATTCTTATAGAAAGGATACTAAGGTCACAAGTGCACACTATCCCAGTGTAGAAGAAGAATAGAAAGAGGATAGGACAGGAACTGGACTAAATTGTGGGCTCTTCTTTGACTTCAGAGAAATAACATATTCAAGAAGTAAAATACAAGGAGCAGAAAGTAGGTTACAGTGCAGTGTGAATGTACAGCATGAGAATATGGAGGAAAAATAAAGTACTTGGATACTCATGATCATAAATTAGTAGGAATAGTTATTGGGAATGGTATACTATCAACAGGTAATACCAAGGAAGTTTAATGATCTTTTTTACATTAATCCTTGATAAAATGGTCAGTTTTGATCAATTGATTTACAGAATGAATTCCCACAATGCAAAGTCAGAGCTCAGCCTCTCTGTAAAGACTACATACCATACTGAGTGCTTAGATAAGATTCTCTCAACTCAAGCAAGCTAGAAGAATTTCATCCTAGGGTATGTAAGAAAATGCTTTTGAGTTCTCAGAATCCTTATGGGTTATCACTGAGATCTCACACAGATCAGGCACCAGGAGGATGGAAGAGTATTTCTTTCTTTATTTGAAATGAGAAAAAGGCAGAAATATAGGCCAGCCAACATTCAGTACAAATGATCAAAAAACTATTTGTAAGCCCCTGGAAGGGAACAAGGAAATGAGTAGCAGACAAAATGGATTTGTCAAGAACAACATGTCAGACCAATTTAATTTCTTTCTGTGATGGGGTAGCAGACCTTATGGACAGGGAATAGCCAGTAGATGTCATATATCTCGAATTTAGTAGAGCTCTTGACACAGTTTCATGACATTATAAGCAAGCCATTTGGTCTATAGAAAAAAAATATTGGAAAACTCTTCTTAGAGAATCACAGAATCACAAAATCACAGAATCACAGAGGCTGGAAAGGGCTTCTTGAGATGCTGTAGTCCCATCCCCATGTCCCTGTGCTCAAGCACAATCAGCTAGAACAAATTGCCCAGGACCATGTCCAGACCAATTTTAATATCCCAGATAGTCCAGAAATGAGACAACCTCCCTGGTAAACCTTTTCAGTATCTGATCTCCCTCACAGTAAAAAAGTATTTTCTTTTGTTCAGATGAATTTTCACATTTTATAATTTGTACCCATTGCCTCTCATCCTGTTAATGAGTGCTACTGAGAAGAGTCTGATTCCCTCTTTTTTTTTTTTTTTTGTATTTCAAAAACCTGTGGGATAAGACGGGAACCAAAGATCCAGGGTGTGCCTAGCAATGTTTTGGTATATGGGTAATCTGGGAAATCTTTGGGTTTGGGACAGTGGTGTTTCAGGATCAGTGTTGAAGCTTGAAGTGCTCTGTGCTGAATGGAAAGCTCTGTGTATTCTACACTGAGTGCAAAACCCTAATGGTGGTCTTAGGGGTTTCTGACAGGTAGTAATTCATTATTTCAAGGGGTTTTGTTTGTTTGGTCTTTATTTCAATGACATGCTGTTAGGTTACTTTAAATGGTTGTTTTGTTTTAATTATTGCTCAGATCAATAGATTAACAGTATAGTTATAAACTCTGAATATTTTCATACTGTTACAAGGATTTTGCCTGAGTTTCTTAGTTTGTGTCTCTACATGGATTCACACACAACTAAACTCTGAGATCCTGTGACAATCACATTGCAGAATAAATCTCGGTTAAGAAGAAGGAAGAAGCAGGCAGAACAGTAGCTGATGGAAACTTTACTGCCCCTACCAATTCTATTTTTGTACCATTCTGTTGCCTATAAAAATCAGGTCTACATGCATTTGAGATAGCACTTAGTTCTCCTCTCACCCAATGTGTATTGAGAGGTACTGTGTGCGATTTCCCCTTCCACTGTTCACAATCCTATCATATATTTACAGATCCTTCCTTCCATCTCCCTTTTTATTCAGTATGTGTTCAGACTATCCAAAAGAAGACATGTTATTCAGATAGAATAATAAAAACAATTTATGTGGACTATGTTTCAAAGCATTATTAAAGTCCGGTTATTTAAATTACTAGTTTTTGTACAAATGAAAGTGCTGAAAAGTGACTTTTTATTCCACCACCTTTTGTCACATTTGTCCTACCCAGTCCAGAAGCAGTTTCAAAAGTACTTCAACTCACATGTAAGGTTATTAGAAGTGTATTTGGAGTAAGTGCAGCATGATTTCTTTAGAAGAAGTAATTTTATTGAAAAGAGAGATAATGCATTTGCTTAGAGATTAGGAGAGTTTAGGATTAACATGTGCAGGTCAAGGTTCTAAAAGCTTTTATTGGCAAAATGTTTCTTAGAACCATTTTTAGACATTACTTGAGCAGTTGGTTATCTGTATCTCATTGAGAATTAATGGAAACTCAAAGGACAACAACTGAACTGAAAAAAACCCTTTTGAGACTGATGTAAGTGATATATTGCTGCTTCATCTGTCATTTTAAAATTTCATTTTAGAGATCATAGATATTCCTGTTCATTATCAAAGGTAAGCACAGGACAAATTAAATTTTGAAGTGAACTTTTTAAAAAAGATCATTTCTCCCTCTTTGCTTAAATACTATAGTCTACTCGGTATTTAATAGGCCCTATAAAAAAAAGAAACACCAAACAGGTTTTAATCCTGTTTAGCATCAGATCACAACACAGTATCTGCTGTCTAATTTCTAAACAATGCCATTACTTTCCACAAATTTTATATTTTATACCTTTTCTCATTCCCTAGGTTTACAGATTACCTTTTTCCATGAGAGGCATTTTCTTTTGAGTGACATTGATGTCATCAAATTATTCTTCATTGGAATGAATTCAGCTCTAAGATTAGAACTGAGAAACATTCAGTTTCAGTATTTACATTATTTCCATTGTACTAGTGGAAGACTAGACGAGGGAAAAAGTTTATGCACACTCAATACTCTTTTTTTTTCCCTCTCAGATACTGAATCTTGTCAAACAGAAATCATCAAATGCTACCAAGTAACAAATATTTTATGAAAATGTACCACTTCTAGGAGATGTGTAAATTCTTTGGGGAAGTCACAACTGAATGAAGCATTCACATTAAATTCCAGACATGCTGATAATATCCCAATCAACTAAATCGCTTAGTTCACTCAGAGCAGAGAGAAAACAAATGACACAAGCAAGATATGTTGAATACTTGTTTTTTCAGGCACATTGTATGAAAAGACCCATGGTTTTTAAAAGATATCTTTTGGAACGATGCCACCAAAATGAGTTTTCTTTGCCTACAGGTTTCACAAACAGCCAGCTGCTCCCACAATGCATACACACCCCATTCAAATTCAGCCCTACCTTTGAGACAGATGATTTCTAGATTTCATTTGTTCCTATGTACTATTTGAGGAAGTGTGTCTTAAGCACCTCTGTGCATGCAAGAGCAGCTGAGCTGTTTCCATCTGGAACTCAAAAAGCTTTATTGCAAAGAGGTCTACCACTGTGGAGAATATTCAACGCTATTTATCAGTTTGCACTGAGACCAGAACTACATATTTTGGTAGGTGCCCATAGAAATATCAGAATCAGGTTTAAAAAAGACGTTCCTAATTTAGGATTCACCTAGAGCAGTTCTCTGCTAATCAACAAGGGTAAGCACTCTACACTTGCTTCTAAAATTTTCAAAGCCCAGTATTTCTGACTTCTGCATCTCCATTGCAAAATCTTTGACTCTTGACATAATCCTGTGCCATGTGGCATTGCCTAATTTTCAAGACTGTATTGTCTTTGATAGCATATTGCTTTTCTGATTGATGCAAATCATTGCAACTGAATTCAAAGTCACCAAGATTATTGACACCATGGAAGGCCTTCCACAAGTTCCTAGTTATTTTCAGAAAACTATTCTTCAAAAAAAGGAAGGCAACCAGTAATAACATGGATGGTTTCTTATTAAAAAGTGGTCAGATCTGTGAACACGCACTGAGTCAGGATGTAAACTGTGTAATAGTTGTAACTAAATGCATAGCTACAGCTGAACTTTAGTGACCTATCAGACATTGTTGTGTGTTCACTAAACAAACTGCTATTGCCTAATTGAATGGCTGCAGTGGTCAGATTGATTACATTTACAGAGATTTTGGCTGTTGTTTTGCTTTGAGTCTAACTCAGCATAATTTTGTAGGATTTCATTCTTATTTTATGAAATACAGGGTATTTTCAGCCTTCAGAGCTCATGGAGTATATAAATTAAACTGTGAATTTAACAAGTTATAAAGAAAACCTGTATATGAAAACAACCCTTTATATTGATTATTTCAGTCTTTGATGATCGAAGTCTGCTGTTATTTTTTTACTAGGGTCCTTTTTTTTTTTTTAATGGGTCATATTTCTCCTTTCCATGTGCATTATCAAATACTATACCTTCATATCCTCCCCTTCTATTATACTTTAGTGATTAGCATTTCCCCTCAATTCATTGTTCTTCACAAAATTAATTGATGCATAAAGGAAATATAGATGCATAAGAGAAAAACAGATGCATACAGTGAAAAATGCAAGTAGTTCTTTGCATTTATTGCTAGGTTAACCCAAGTAATGTATCTGCTATTTCATACAGAACAGCAGACAGTTTTCCTGCTAAATCAAAGGGGAAAGAAGATCAATTTGCTAAAAATGGCTACAAAATACTACTATTTTCCCCCTAAAATAACCAGTAATGACCAGTGCTGTTTTCCATTCACAATGAGCAAACATGTACTTATAGGTCAGATTACTGCTATTGTAGATCAAATGAAATAAGAATGAATACATTTGTAAGGGAAATGTTTCCAAGTGTACTGGGCAGAGTGTCTTTGCTCCATTGTGTATTAACACTGAAAATAGACCTAATTTTTTTTTTTTTTTTTTTAAACAGAGAAATTATGTCTTCTTTTTGTTTGTTTTTTTGTTTTGTTTTGTTTTGTTTTGTTTTAATGATGGCATTGCTCTGCTTTTCATCAACTTGCTTTACAAAGCAGGAAAAGAAGGAAACAGTTGTGGAATTGGTAATTACCTTTCCAAAAAAAAAAAAAAAAAAAAATCACTTTAAATACTCCTTCAGTCTAGGATATAAAAATTATTTAAGAGAATGCTTCAATTTTATACACATTTTGAAAAGTATACACATGGGGTTTTTTATTTTTTTTTTTTTAATAAAACGGGTCCCCTGGAAAAGAATAAAGCTTTCATTTTAAAATGATAGTGTAATTAATAGCTGATTAAATAGGTCTTGGTACTTTATTGTTAGAAAGCCCATTGATAGTTCTATATTACTGGGAACTGAAAATCATCTTCTATTTATCTGGAAAGAGAGTGGTTCTCCAAAAGAATTAAACAAAGAAAAAATATATCTTTCAACATTGTTGGTAAGGAAGAAACAGTATCTTGTTTCACAAATTAGTACTCCTTGTTTTTTAATTTAAAAAAAAGATAATTATCTCTGTTCAAGCACTAAAACTAAAGAGAAAAAAAACCCCAACAGGTTGTTTATTTAACTTTTCCAGTGAACATCAAGTAGATCTTTAAATCAGATCACTCTAAGCTCCTAAGCATGTATAACTCAATAGGACAAGCACTGGCGTTCTCATGGTGGTTAACGACCTGGGTGACAGAAGGCTATGAAGCAAAACACATTTAACCATGGACTATTGCCATGTATGAAAAGGTTTTTATAAACTTTTTAAACACTTTATAAAACATTGTGGTGTTTGGGTTTTTGTTTTGTTTTGTTTTGAATGAGATATGCAGTTGTGTAATAGAATAATAACATGCATAGAAAGATGAATTATTTAATAGTCCAGAAATTCACTACTAGAAAACTGTTCATGTAAGCATAAATTTTAAGTGCTTAAATATGGTTCTGGAATCCATAATTTTTCATCTTCAAGTTATCAGTTTATATCCAGGCAGCATTAAAATGATTGGAAATTGTTTGCTGTACATTGTGAGTTGATAACTATCTCAGACCATGGCTAGTCATTCGGATATCCACTACCAAGACCATTTCTCATCCGCCTGACCACCTCAACTAAGGGGAACAAAAACCAACCAACCAACCAGGAAATTCTTTGGTGCATTGGCACTGAACAAGCAACAATGTTGCATAATGTTAATTTCAGATTTGATGTTAGTAACATATTGTGAGATCAGTAAATTTTTATTTATTAGTACTGGGGTTTTGTCTTGATAACCAACTGCTAATTATGAGTTCTGTTAAAAAAACCCAAAAAACAAAAAACCCCCCAAAACCCCCCAAAAACCCCAAACCCCAAACGAACTTTATCTAGATAGCCTTACTACAAACTAAAACTTGGCAGCTGGTCTAGTATTAACCTGCAGGTTCAAAACATAAGGATTATGTTGCTATAAAGCAACTATATAAGTGCGGAATAAGATGATTAGGTATTTATCAGACTAATTCATCAATCTATTAATTCCAGTAACAACATAAACTAGAATGTTATAAGTGAACACAATCCTCTACTGTTAATAAACCCAGTCTTCCATGGTAAAGAATTAAAAAATTAGACAGAAAGTAGACTATTTATTAACTGATGGCATGTAATTTATTATTATTATTATATTTAAATAATAATGATGTGAGATCTACACAAAGAATATGAGCATTGCAACACTTAACTGAATTGATGATACAATGACTCTCACAGTGATGAAAATAACTTTTTTTAAAAAAGAAGAGTTTAAACGCAAGTTTAAAGAAGGTGTGCTTGGCAGATAACATATGACAGACACCCTCTCAAAAGTCAGAAGGAAACATGAATATAAAAGAGCAAAGCAAAAAGGTGGGAACGTTATAGAGAATGTTGGGACCATGACAGTTTCAGAAGGAAATGAAAGCAGAGATACAAACCAGGATAAGACTACGTGAAAGTTTTAAAGATGAAGATGTCCTAGAAATGCAAATGCATTACATTACAGCCATCTGTGATGAGATTTTTAGGATGAATAATGGAGCTAAAAGAAAGGAAGATAGATTATCTGGCATTTTGAGTACAGACATTGACTTACTTGGAAGTCGAAGAGACATTATGTTAATCAAACTATGATGTAGGTGTGATGTGTATTTTAGAAGTTGTATGATTAGAGAGAAATAAATAAGTGAATACTAAGAACAGAGGCAGGGAAACTGGTACTGGTGGTGAAGATTGCAAGTAGGTACCTTGCCAGACGCATTTACGCGGGAAGGACTTCTATGCATATAGTACATAAACTTGTGGTATCCTTCATGCAGTAAATGTGAAACCTATAGATTACATATGTAAATTTATTTTATGACACCAGAAAATCACCAGCTCAGCTCTATATTATGCTATCAAGCCAGATTTCTTGGGACCTGGATCCCAAGAAACATTACAGAATAACATCAAAATGAGAATCAAGCAGAAAACCTACTGAGTGGGAAGTTAACATATGAAGGAGAAAAATTGTAAGAGGAGAAGCTAATTAATTTGTTGGAATTAATGAAGGAATAAGCTAATCAGTGTTTATAAATTTTCTCCGTGATATAATATTTATGCTGCTTCTAAAATCCTAAATATTTCTGAAGGAACTTTGATACATAATTACAAAAAGCACATATGCCTGGCCACATACCTACAGACAGATTCTTTTGGTCAGTGAGAAAGACTGTCTCAGGGCAGGACCCTGCAGGATCTGTTTCCCAGACACCACCGAGGACTGCCCAAGGGCCTGGGAGTCTGAATGGAAGGAGGAAACAGGATAGAAGCTGATCAAACATGGGAGTAGGGTAAGCCCCAGGGCTTCCTTTCGTGGTTCACTGTTTTATTCCAGTTTTAACTTGAAATATGGAAAAATTTCTCAAAAAGTCTTTCCTGTAAGTCATTCCATACAATTACCTCAAGGAGAGGAGTGATTCAGTCCTAACATGGATTTGAAACCATTCTACAACGGGCATCCAGATTTAAACCTTAAACAGCATTCAGCTGATGTTTGTTGGAAGCAACTTGGGGTAACGTATCCATTAGTTCATCGTGTGGAAGAATATTCCATCAGAATTAATGAGTGAACTCTTGCCCCTTTCACTTGGCTATGTTACTTAGAGGCCTCATCTATTTCAGAATATGCAGAACAACCCATGGGTAAAACTACACGTTACTGAACACTTGTTTTTTAATGTTTTGATTTCCTACTTTGTTCTGCAATACACAGAATTCAAATTACTTCTGACCTTAAGTGCACCTTCAGAATTTATCAGCATTGTAGAACTGAACTGTGGCCTTTGGAGTGAGTCTTGAATCCTCTCTATAGAGCTGTGCTATATGATATGATTCAAGATTAGCACTGGGATAGCTTTTATGATATTTCATCTGACTATATTATGAGACTCCTCCATCCAGTAATCCCCAGGGATTCTTTCATCATCTGAATGACACTGCCACATCATTTCTGTGCAGCTTTGGTCATGATGGTTGTTCTAATTATAGCTTTCTTTGAACGTGATTGATGCAGATTCACCAAATCGTATTACAGGGAAGTGTCACAATTCATGTTTTTGAAGGCATAGATCAGCAAACATGATGTTAAAAGGTGTCCAGCTAATAGATTGCCCTATTTAAGTGTATTTGCAACAGCAAGCTTATTTTATAATTATCCTTGACTGAGGACACACGTGTTTTGGATTTGAAGATGTCGATGACTTTTCAGGCAGCTAAATTTACATAAGATCATAAAAATTTACATAAGATCATCCAATTTACATAAGATCATCATCATATGCAGACCATTTCCACCCATGGAGTTGAAGTTCCCATGAGCCACAAAGTCTGTATGCACGTTTTGATTCTGCTCATGACATTTTTCCTAGATTTGCTGTTCAACAAAATTTGTATTACTTGTACTGTACCCAGAAGAGAAGGTTGATTGATTTTTCTCTTCATGTCTCTGCAACTTCATCAGTGAAATAGATCAGAGTAACTTCAACTTCTACCTTTCCAAGCAGTTTTCAGTAAAGGAATACCCTGATGATTATTGTATAATGACTGATTTATTTTCCTTGCTCACAGATGGAAGGGGATAACATCTTTGAAATCTTTTTTCTAAACTCTTCAAGTGTTTTCTTACCAGCTTGTGCAAATCCTATGCTTTGATATTTACTATTTATTTGTTAGCTTTTAGGACTGCAGAGATACTCAGTGATCTTGAAAACCAATCAATTATTGGGAACAGTTTATAGTTCTACTGCACTCACTGTGTACCAAATGACCATTATGCTTATTATGTTAATGAATAACCCATTTTTCTAGAATTGTGTGACAGTTAATAGAAGCCACTTACTGACATTGTAGGAGGAACATATCTTTCTGACTGCAGACCACACACAGATTTCAAATCATGAGAAACAAATTTAAAGGGTTTTTTGTGTGTGTGTGTGAGCAACACCTGAAAGCTGGAGCTATTCAGATGGCTTTTCTTAACCAATTTTCTTTCATAAAATGTTATTGTCCATTATTTGGAATAAAGTTGCTTTGCTTCCCTCACAGACAAGCAGTATTTTGTTTACTTGGATTGTTTAGCCTTTCCCAATCTGGACAGGCCATCTGAATACTGGATTTTCTGTACAGAGATGCGATAGAGCTGGCAAAAATGTTATGAACCACAACAAACTCATGGTGTATCACTTGTTGCATTTTGGTTTTGGTTTGTGGTTTTTTTTCAGTGTTTGAGGGTTTTTTAAATTGAAATATTTTTTTTCTTTGTTTCTGCCTCTTTTGTCAAAACTGTTGTAAAAGAAAAAAAAAAACACAAAACAAAACAAACCCACACCACATTTGGCTTGCTCTTACTGTGCTGTCTAAAATCCTAATTAGCAATTTCATGTTCAGAAGATCTATTAAAGTATTGAGTTTTGTCACCTCAAGACAATGGTATCTTTTAAGGCCCAGGAGTAAGCTATGGAAACTATTCAAAACTTTTTGGATCTCTCTTTAGCCATTATTTTATAGGACAGCTGTATTGCAACAGTGATAGACTGTAAAGAAACTTTTTTAAAGACTTTTTCAGCTATGACAATGTAAAAGACATTAAATTAGAAGAAGCAAGAAATATAGGAACATGTTTAACTGGATAATCGTTTGCACCACTTTTATTCTGATTATTTTTTAATATTTTAAAATAATTTCTGGTAT
>JANIJG010020226.1:18984-87921 GCA_024611175.1 Megaceryle torquata | reverse complement strand
ACAACAGTTTCCTGGAGGAAAAAACCAAACCAAACCAAACCAAACCAAACCAAACCAAACCAAACAAACAAAAAAAAAAAAAAAGAAAACCACAAAAAAAACAGAGAGAAAAAAACTTAAACAAACAAACAAAACCTAACCCCCCCCAAAAAAACAGTACCTCGATTTCACCACTTTTAATCTGATTTACTGATGTGTGTCTTTCAGGTATTTTGAAGATTTTGATACTTGTATAAAAAGAAAGACAAGGGTATAATTTTGAGCAAGATTTCCAGGTAGAATTTTATGTTTCCAATACACAACAACAGAGATATCTGATTACCATTTTAGCTACCTGCTCAAGTTATGATATTTTTATTCTAGCACTTCATTGGAATGTGGGATTATACCCATTTTATACAGGGATAATCTGACATAATGATATCTGCCAACTTTCAGGTTTCAGTGTTGCATAGAAACATCTGAAACCTCTGCGGCTGCTGGAAAAAGTCTCAGTTTCTTCTGACACTCAGTTTCTTCTAACACGGTTTTTGGTGTGTCTTACCTAGACTGCAAAAATGAACTTGTTCCGTGTTAACTATCATGTATACCTTGAGTCAGGTTGCCTTTGTCAGCAAGTGGATTTCACAGGAGTATATTCCTGGAGAAATCAGACCAACTATGAGGAAAGTTAAAAGCAATGATGCCTTGTGACTTACTTTATTTTATCAAATGGTATGGACAGGTATTAAAAATCTCAGCCTGCAGGAGAAATATGTATTTCTTGAGAACTTATACAGACAATATGTGCTGATGGACTGGAGTGAAAACCCTGCATGTGAACTTATTACTGATACTGTTTTAACATGTGCTAAACCATTCTCCAAAGTTGAGTTGAAATTTCAGGTCTGAATGCCTGTAATCTTTGGAGTGGGGAAAGGAGTCAAATCCACACTTATGTTTTTCATGTGTATATCCACTGCTTGCATTAGTTCAAGTGCTAATATTAAGAAAGTAATTTTTTAAAAAAAGTTTCTACATAGGCTATGATAAAATATTATTTATGTAATGGAAATAAAAGTCTTTGTTGTTCGACAGTGCTATGGTCTTTGTAAATGTTTCCTATTACTTTTGTTGATGTTGTTGTTATCATTATTAATAATAATTAAGGTTAACCCAACCACAAAGCCTCTTTGACAAGCTAAGTTAAATAATGATTGCATTTATTCTAAGCATGTTTTCTACTTCTTTTGAATACTTGCTTTCAAAAGTGTTTATTCACTTTCAGAATCTTTCCTACCTCTTCCTCAAACTCCATCTTTGGCACTTTTTGACCTCATAATCTGCCCATGCATGACATCACAATCTGTTGCCATGGAAAGGACCATAATATCAAACAACTAAGATGGCCAAAGGTTGCCTTGCAGAAGAGAGATAGAGATTTCATAGGAAAAATCCATTAGTACTTAAATACAGTGCAATGGGAAATATCATACTATCTTTACCCAAATCAGTTACATAATTTTAAAAGGAAGGACTTAAGTCGTCTGAGCTCTTATCTCCAGTCAGATTCCTCTATTTTCAGAGGTAATTGAAGTTTTATAAATATATGTTTATATATATATATAAACACAAATTGTGAATGCTATAATATCCACTGCAATCCACTGTTTCTTTCTCTTTGCATTCAGAATTAAATGTGAGAATTTATTCTGATACTTTTGCAACAATCCTGAATCTACCATAGATTTCCTGAGTGACCCATGTACTCTGTAGAATGTTAGGTTTGTTGCTAGCAAAGACTAAAGTAAATCAGTGCTTAAGAATATATACAGTGTACTGAGCCATTTCTAGGCTTCCAGTGCTGCACCCCTTCAGAGTAAACTGGGGGACATGATCAAAAAAGGTCACTCCTGTAATGAAAAAGAAAGAGAGAAATGAAGCACTGAGTCACACAAGGTCATATTCACTGCTCTTTCTGCTGCTAGGGGTATGACAGACTTGGGGCAATGTGATCTGTCTTTGAGAGGACTCCCACTTACCCCCATCACCTGTGTACCATGCACCTTGATGCAGCTGCAGCAGCCAGTCTGGCTTTCTAAGTCTGTGATGTAAGCAAAATAGGGAGCTGGGCCATGGCTGTTTTTACTTTCTGGAAATTTGCTATCCAAGTCGGTTGCTTGTTTTGGTTATGCCTAGAGCTGATCCTATATGCATAGCAATTACCTTTATTATGCCTTTGAAATTAGGCAATGGTAGGATATAGAAGTAGTGTTGCTTTAATGGTTGAAAATCTTTTATGGACCATAGGTGTGGCTGTTTATGTTCCTAATTTGTAGTTTGCAACCTCACTGAGGTACTAGACCTCAATAAGCCATAAAGAAATGTTTAGTTTTCTGCTTGTTGAAGTTCTATAACAAAAAATTAGTGAAAATGCTTTAAAGAGAAAAAGTATCTTCTCTTCTTTGTTTTTATCTGACTCAGGATGGCTATCTTTGAACACCATCAGGCCTGCAAACTGTTGACAGGATTTTCTTCAGGCTTTCAAAGAATTTTTCCTGGAAGAAAATAAGAATGAGAAGATTTCAGCATCAAAGACTCAAAAAAATTAAGGCTGTCTGAAGGCAGAGTATTGCTACTGAAATACCTTATAACTTTTCAATAGCATTATGCAAGCTGAGCTTATCAAGATCTCAACAACTCTGTGTTATGCAACTTCCCTCTACATATTAAAGTAACAATCATCTATATTTTCTTTATAAAATAATTTGTGCAATTGGTGTAACTAGACTGCCTGCTGTTAGCAAGGATGAAAAATACATCACTGCTTGTATCTCCAAGGTAAATTATTCTTCAGGGACGTATCCCTCTGGGGAATACTTTCTTAGGAGACCCATGAACAATGAGAGATTTTCCACAGGGAATGCCCACGGGGTAAAGTGTACTTCAAAGGAAGAGATCCAAGATGAAATGAAAGTCTTCAAAGGCCAGCTCCACTTCCCCTTTCAAGAAGACAAATGACTTCAAAGGGTAACCCACCAAGATTGTAAATAACTTTTCCCCATAATACAAAAACTTTACTGAAGGCAAGTTCTCTCAGTAATGTGATATTTTAAAAGCAATCACCCAAAGCCAGGTGAGGCCTAACTGCATCCAATGACCATCAGTATAAACCATTTCTACTCCTCAAGTAAATGTATGACCATCTAGAGATCTTGGGGAGTTGAAATGTGCACTGTTCATTTCCTTCTCACTTTATATAAAGTTATATCAGGATTTAAATCTTACAGGTCTGATGGGCTAAGGGACTATGAAAATCTAGCTTTAGGGACCTTAGAGACCAGTGTAGTTTATCAAGTTAGCTACAGACAAAAAGTCAGTAAGGGATGAAGAAGACCCTATATTTGCATAGGACATTGTATTTCATGGTAATCTTCTGACCGGTCTTTCAGACTCAAAACTATAATATGGCAATATTAATTAAAAGCAAGTTTTGATAATGCCTGCTGAGGATCTTTCACTAGCTTGACATCTGATGGCAAGGCAGTGTCTACAGGTATGTCCTTGTATAGAAAGCAGATTTAAAAGTCAATATTAGAACCAAAATATGATTGAATAATTCAGGTTGAAAGGGACCTTAGGAGGCTTCTAGACCAATGTCCTTTTCAAAGCAAGGCCATTGAATTCAGACCAGGTTTCTCAGGACTTTGTCCATCTGGGTCATGAAAACCTTGAGGGGTGGAGTTGTGTTTCAATCTCTTTGTTGACTCTTGTTATGCCCTGCTGTGGTAAGTCTGGCTCTATCTTCCAATAATCTTCACAGTGGGATTAGTTCCCCCTTACATCATCTTTTCTTCAGGCTAAATAACAGCATTGGAAGAAGAAGAAGAGAAAACAGCAGATACAGAGACCCAAAATAACCCTTATCATTAGCATTACAGAGAGTGAGGAAAACAGCTACTGAGCCTTCTGTCAGAAAGATGAATGGTAGGTGAGGTCCAGGTAAAGCTATCTCCCAGGGTAAAATCCAGTTAAATTTCATAATAAACCTGAAAATAATCCTTTGATCAAGTACCAGAAATATAAATAAAAACCTAGTAATTTTGTTAACCCCCCACCCCAAGATTTACTGTACAATAAGTTAATACTGACTTCACTAGATATATCATAGACAAACAGTCCCCTATTACTCTCCATTCACAGCCTCACATATATGTGCACTCTAATGCAAAGGAGCCATACACAGTGGCACCAGACTATTGATATTTCTACTCTATTGTTTAAGTAATGTACAACATTTAATATGTCAGATGGTATGACTGTTTAAAACCCCAACTAATTACTAGGTACTCCTCTCACAAATCAATGATGTCATTTAGAATTGGCTTGGACAAAACAATGGGCATTACATATGCGAAGAAGCAATGCTACAGTTAATGCTGGAGGTTTGGAAGAGTCTTAGAGGCTCACCTTCTATGGGTTTTAGCCTGGTTTGCTGGGGAAGGCAAATAATAATTACACTATGTATATATGTGATCAGTACATAAGTATGTTTAGAAAATGGTGTCGCAAATTTGAGAGCCATAAATTTGAGAGGCAAAGATCTTGAAGATTTTATGAAAATTGACAGCTGAACAGAATAGAGAGAAGTTACTAACATTCTCAAGCCCCACTGAGGGAAAAGCTACTGTGTGGATCAACCATTGAGAGTTGACACTGGATCTCCAGATCTGGCAACAGATTTTCAGACATAGATGTGTTCTGTGGCTCACAGAAGGAAATTGCTAAATTTAGATTGATAGACTCCAGTCTGAATGCTTGTTTAACTGAAAAAGTTCTGTCTAGAAAACCAATGCATTGTGATACAGCAAATATCTGTCAAAAATACTTGATTGCAAATACTCTCTTTTTTTACGAAAGCTCATCAGTTCTCTTACACGATAAACCTTTAATCATTTGTGTGGCTCTTTATGAGACCATCCATAAAAATGCCACTACTGAGACAAACTTCAGGTCTCTTCCTCCCTTCCCTAAAAAGGAGGCTTGACTTTTGGAAGGAAAAACTTCAGTGCAGGATAATCACAAACTTCTCCAAAAGAATCCTCTCTCTCTCAAATGCAACTGAACTGTTAAACTGAAGGTTTCCCATAAGTTACTTGCACCCAACAAACTTGCATGACAAAACAGGTAAAGTGTAGCAATGTTAAGACTGAAGGCAAAAAAACTCTCATCAAGTGCTCTGTGCTGATTTTAATGAGAGGTGTGTATGGTAATTACAGTTGACAGTCCACCATGCAAGACTTTGCAAGGCAGACCTGATGATCCCTAGATACATTCCTATTTTTTAATAATATTTAATCAGAGAAGGTAATAAGCAAATATTAAGCAGAATTAAGGAGAAAGAGCAAATATCACAATTAATGTAACTGTGCTTATTTGCTCATGTACACCCTGATGAATTTTGCTGTGTGTCTACAACAGTGTTTTTTCCATCAAAGGGCATGATGGATAGCTTCCTTGGGTTTTTGACTTTGGCCACTTAGTCATAGTTCTACAGGGAAACTTTGCCTTTAATAATTGTGAAATCTCCTAGCACACCTTTGAATGATAAATAAACAATAACCTCATCTGCACTTCCTTAAGTCCAGCAACCAATAAATTCTGTTCTTGTATAAAATATATGTTTGATTTAAATATCATGTCAAATTGTTGAGAAAGCTTTTACTGGAATTAATTTTTTTTTTGTATGTCTGTGTGTGTGTGTGTTTAGTGTAAGATTTTATTTAGATAACTGGGTTAGAACTGTTTTTTTCTTAACTTGGCTGGAATGACTGTCATGAATCTTAATTTAGAAAGCACTTAGCACTTACTGTTGTAATGGAACTAAATAATCACAAGAATCAGAATTGATAATAATGGGTCAAGATACCTGAATTAGAATCTGAGTAGCTTTATTGCTTATGGATTTCACTAAAATTGCATCTGCTGTTTATGGATATTGAATGGAACTATTCTTAATAAATATAATGCTAAAACCTGAAAACTTCACATGCATTTTCTTTATGGCATTTATTCTAAAAATTGAAAAAATATTCATAGCAATAATAAGTAATAAATCTAACTGGAAACTTTGATTATTATGTTTTCATCATTGCTCTCAGTTGTTTGAAGTTTTATACCCAAAAGGTATCTAACTAATCATCAGGTATTATTTTCCACTTTCAGATATTTATGAAAGAAAGAAAATGAATGAAATGAGCTCAAGGATGGAAATAGCTGCTGTTGCAGTACCAGCAGTGAATAACCATTACAATTTATCCAGCAAGTTGAAAGCTGTGCAGTGAAGTTACCTCCAAAATACTTGCGGGTTTGCTGCAAAGGCCTCTGGGGAAAAACCATATTCTGTGTAGCTTACTACAATGTTGACCACATCCGGGTAGACTTCATCTGCTTGTGTACCTGAAACCAGTTGCAGCATGTCAGCACGAGCTTAGTGTACATGCTGGCTTTGCATGTGTGGTTTGTTTTCCATTGGGCTCATCTATGCAAGGTCATGGCTCTGCGTTTCATGCAGGTAGCAATCAACTGGTCACTTCATAGCCTGACTTGTGAATACAAGACCTGGGGCTGAATGAAGGCAATTCTGGCTTAGAGCATTCCTGTCTGAAAGCTTTTCAGGCTTTAAGATTTGCATTTCTGATTAAAGCCCTCTAGAAAGTTTCAAACTGATAAAGAGGTTTTGCTGTATGTTACCGGAAGACAGACACTTCAACTGTGTTACAATGTTCTCATGTCAAGCTCTTTGTGCGTGGTGCCCAGTGCAAGCAGCCTACATGATTACAGAGGTTTGTATGTGTGTGAGCGTGTTTCTGTGACAGCAAGAGCTCAGCATTTGTGTTCAGAGCATTTGAGTTCATTGAGTTGTGAGACGGTGGCAGCCTTGGTACCAAGAGAAGAAAAGAATATGTGCTATGTAATGCATGTTCTGCTAGAATCTACATTTTTTTTTTGTTCCAGCAGCAGAGTGACTGTGTCATGTGGCTGAACAGAGGTCTTACACATCAGTTACATGCTGCTTAAAAATGATGCTAATTCCCTGCTGGTGCTCACTTCATTTTCCTCAAAATAAATCACATAAAAATCAAATGCTCAAACCTGTTTTAAAAATAACAAAAGAAATGTTTGTTTATTTATTTATTTAATTCCATCTTATTACCTTGTTTCTTCTGAACTCTGCATTGTAAGTGGAACATATTTTCAAGTTTTTTAAATAATGAAAACTTAGATTCTCACATAGGTTCTTGACTTAATGAAATAAAATCCAAAGGAAAACATCTAAATATCTAATATTGCAGAACTTGTGATGTGAAAATATAGTTGAGTGTGTGGGGAAAGCAAAAGGGGGTTCAGAGGTGATGTGGAAATTATGCTGTGCTTCACAAAGTTCAAACCAAAAATTTTAAGAAAAGCAGTCTTAGTGTACATACCACTTCTTTATCAAAGAACTATCAAAGTACTTTAAGATGACCTTTATCATGCATGTAAGTTTTAAAAAAACCCACATTTATTTTTGAGCGTTCACATTGGTGCTAATTGTAAGCAGAAAGCATTCACATAGTATTCATAAAGAAAAGCATATTTTAGTGACAAATGAGAATTCAGTGATTCCTAAGATGCACTAAGAGACTACCTGCCACTGAAATGCATGTGAATTTTTACAGTAGTATGACAGCTTCTGAGCAGTGAATTCTTCTTGCATTAAAGGCAGGAAGCTGTGAAGGATGTACCCAGATTAAATAATTTTATATTTGTTCACTCATTTCCCATTCTGATTTTGCTGTAAATCCAGGTGGAGTTGGAAAGATCTGAAGTGTAAACCAGCAATGAGGAATTTCCAATGCCCTGCTGTGGTCAGGACAGGGGAACCACAGACCATTAACACAAAGCCAGGGCCCTCACAGAAACATCTTGCCCATCTCAGCAAGAAGGTACAAACCACCAGGAACTGAAAAGAAGCCAAACATTTTGCAGTTCCTTGGCTTCTCCTCTGATTCTCCTCTCCACTTACTGGCCAAGCCCCGTCCTATTTAGTTCCCAAAATCTCACATTATCACAGCCTGAGGCTGTAGGGCTGCAATGGATCCTGGGAAACTTGTTTCAGCAAATCTTAATTCAAAAGCTGACCACATCTTTAACAGGACAGAACATTGCCTGGCTAACAGATGTAATATATGAATGTTGGCTGTGGTTTTGGTACAACCATGTGTAGTATCTTACATGTTCCTGTTCTCTATTTCACAGAGTTTGTTTCTTCTTTTTGTTCGTGTCTGAAAAATGTTTAAATAAGTTTGGTTGTTCATAGCAGTTGGAATGTCTGGGAGCAGCAAGGGAGATGAGAATTGATAAGTCCTATTCCAAAGTTTTGTGTCTAACTGGGATTTTTATACTATGCATAAGTCAGGTAACACAATATTTTATTTATACAGATAAATTAAATGGAAGAGGTCTGGTCTTTGTGTAGATGCAAAGGTACCAAAGTATAATTTAGCAAGCTTGTATCTGCCAACCTATATATACAGATAAAAGAGAGTTTCTTCCATTTTTGATCCTCCTGTTTATTGAATTATCTCAGTATAGCATCCATTGTACTGTAAAAATGATGTCTCAAGAAAGCATTTTTGCAGATACTTAAGTTAAGCCTGTAGGACCTGGTCACTGGATCGAAGTTACAACATTTATATATTTCACTAAAGTGATGGGTGAAGAAAGAAATTTGAATAAACCTGACTCAGTCCTATACTTTTTGATTACCCAGAGATGAGGGTGGAGTAGGTGACCAAAGAAAATCAATGTAGGATCATATTTTTGTGAACTTATATGAAAGTCTGAATTTATATTAAAGTTTTGTAATTATATAAAAAAATACCATACCATACGGGAGGCCTTGAGTGACATGTGTCAATATCTAATAGATAGACTTATTTATACAAGGCATATCACTGATATTAAGAGTGTGAGAGATTGGTTCTATTCAGGCAATCAAGTTAAAAGGAAGGGTACCGATCATAGTAATAGCGCACAATCTGTTGTAAGTAAATTCAGGATGCTACACATACAAAAATTGCCTGCCTCATAGTGTATCATATAGCTCGTTGTGTTATTTGAACAGTGTCTTAAAAACAAACAGAAGTATGATATTTAGGACAGTACCAGATTTGCACAGGAGCATTCCTCGGAGAACTAAATAGGCCAGAGAAAATCTGGTTTGCCTTAAAATTATATTGGCATTCTTTCTTCTTTCTGTGTTCAGATAAAATGTTTCTCATAGGATTATGATATGGTCATCCCAAAATACCTTGATGGAGTTTAGGTTAGGAGAGGTCAGTAAGGATGCATAGTACTGTGGTTAACCTGCCAGTAAGTGAAAGTCCCTGTGAAACTATACTAGAGAAGATATGAACAAATTATTATTTTCATTTAAAACATTCTTACCTGAATTCTGGTGTGGTAGGCACTGGTATATCAGTTTGTTAGTGTAAATCTCTTGGCTTCAGTGCTGATTTAAAAGGAGGCTGCCTAAATCTTGAAGAATTCCTTTGGTTGTAATTTTGTTCCTCTTTATTTGAACAGGTGTATATATCACAGCCTGAAAAGCTTGCTTAAAAATACAGAAAACTTAGGAACAGACAAGGACAGAGAATTAAAACAGAAAAGGCAGGGAAAAACTGTATGTGAGAAAGGATGAAAAAGTGAGCTAACTGTGGTATGTAAAACAAAAGAAAAAAGATCAGAATGAACTGGAGTTAATGGAAAAAGAGAAGAAGTCTAGATAGATGGCAGGAAGCCTGAGGGAGGCCTGGAGAAAGAAAACTACAAGAAAAGGATATCAGAAAAAAAAAGGAGGGAGCTGAAAGAGAAGAAATGTAGGACTAGAGACGATGAAAACCATGAACACACCAAAGAGAAGACTTTTATTTTTTTGCTTAACAGGGGCAAAAGGTATGTTATTAAACATTTCTTATTCTATGTTTGAAAATCTAGGAGTCTGGCTCCTGATAAAAGGGTCTCCCCATACTTGTGGAACAACATTTTTCTTTCCACAGTTTGACTTGCTTTGGTAGAAAAAGAATTGCTAATCATTGTAAACCCACTTCATGAAAACATAGTCTGCAGAGAAATGGATAGTGGAAGTGCTACTAGCTTTATTAAAAAAAGTTTTGTAACTGAAGTGCATGCATACACACAAGCACACACCCATATATACACATTATTTTCCTCAGACAGCAAGAATATACTGTCTAAGTGGTGCACAATAATTTGAATTAATTTAGCCAGATTTAATAAGGTATTGCCAACTGCTTTTGTTACAAATAAATATTTAAAGATCAATTTTCATATACAATCAAAGCTTAGGAAAAAATCATTTCAATATGCCAAGTTTCCTTTCATTTCTCTGTCTCTCTTTTCCCCTCCTTGCCCTTCCATCGGTGGCTAGCTATTAAAGATAAAATGGTTGTAATCATTATTATAATAGATCCCTCTGCATGATCATTCTAAGTGGGCCTAATGCTCTGCTTTTCTTATTGCACTGCAATATCCTACTATGGGAATGGAAGAGATGACACAAAGGATTATGACTACTGGTTATGAAAAAGGAAGACCAGAGAGAAAGTTACTCTTTCCACAGAAGTGCTTAATAAACATTAAGGTTTCACACACAGGCTGATAGGAAAAAAAAGCCACATGAAATGAGTCTCTTTAGCACAATGTTTTCCATTGCAATTTTACTGAAAACACAAGTTAATTAAAACACATACATAAATAGCCTACTTCTGAGTTCTGACTATGAGACAAGGCCATACTGTATGCATACAAACTGTAAGAAATAATTTATAGGACAAATTTCCCACAAGACCATTCAAGGGAAAAAAAAAAATCCCTAAAAGAAAGAGAGAAAAAAAGACCTGGCTCTTGACACTAAAGGCTTAACATCAAATGCGGCCAGAAATCCATTTTCACAGTTTTATTGCCCATTCTGGACGCTTCATTTCAAAGGGAAAGAATTTGAATTCAGACACATAAAATTCCCTTTGTTCTCTTGCCCTCCAGCCTTTGGTGCCAGTGTGGACGGTCCTATAGGGAGAGGTTGAGATCAAAAAAAAATTTGCAGCTTAGATACCTGGCCCCAAATGATGCCCCTTAGCATTCTTAATTAAATCAGCTTTGCAATAGATTGACAATGCACTGTCAATTATAATAATTTATATTAGCAAACGGAGTATTTTTAAGACTTTGGAAATAAGACAAGTTCAGTATACCTGGAGAAAAAAAAAATAGAGCTATAAAATTATACTGCATGATGATCACATACAATACAGTGCATCAGACTGTAGGTCACATAATATCTTATCTTAACATTGGGTAAAGCTGATGTGATTTTGCATATCTTTTCCCATCTGAAAGGACATTTCCAGTTAGGTTCATCTGTTGTTTTTCTGTTAGCTTCAGAACAGAAGTTAAGTGTATTGCGAGGGAGTAAGGGAGTAGGAAGGAGGGGACATTTCAGCCCTGTGATGGGGGGAACCTTTGTTATAGAGAGAGGGCCTGATCCAGAGTCTAATGCAGTGGAGGGAGGTATTCCTATTGATCTCAGTAGGCTTTGGACCAGTACCTGCAGAGATTATTTTCACTCAGAGTTCTGAGGTACTTTTGATATTAAAATCTGCACAGGCATATTTATGAAAGAAGGTATCTCCTTTGCTAGAAAGCGACATCCCAACTTGTACTGATGAATAAGGTACATTCTGCTTTCTACAGTGTTTTTTCTTTATGTTTTAGCCTCATGCCTCTTTCTATTCCAGTTAATTTGGAATAGATACAGATCAGCTCTCAGGCTTCAGAGTGTAAATTGATCACCTGGAGAGGTCAGGAAGGCATTTTTTCCTCTCTACATACAGCACTGCACAAGAGATTAGAGGTCTGTGTAACAATGCCTGTATTTCCACTTTCTGTGGAGTTTATAGCTACTTTTTCCTTTCTTCTTTTTGGAACCCACTGACTCTGATATTCATTTTGCTTTAGTAGCTTATGCATGACTTTTGCTTCAAACATTCATGTAAGTTGATTTGGATTTTCCTGTGTGAAATACAGCTCTACCATTGGATGTTATTATAGGAGAGCAGATGAGTTGCATGTTGGCAGACTATGTTCTTGTTTAGTGGCAGTTAATGGACACTTCTCTGTTAATGATACAGATATGAGATATTTTTAATTGCTTATTGAATTGATTTATAGAGATACTGTCACTGTAGCAGTTAAACAGAAGCTTATTTTAAACCTTGAAAAACTTATTATTTTGTATAAACTACCCATGGAGCAGGCAACTATACTTTAAATTTTTGTGAGACTTTAAAAATTTGTAACCAGGAAATACACATCAAGTGTTTCAGATTTCACCATAGATAGAAAACTTTTCTAAGCCTTACATCTTTGAATTACAAACCGAGTTGGGAGATTTTGACATTTCTCTCAACTGAACTATTCCCAAATTCATGAGCCTTAAGGACCTTGCAGATTTCCTAGCAATTTATTTGTCCAGAAACAGGAGGTAAGCTTAAAAGATAAGAAAGAAGCTAAAAAAATATTATGACCTGACCTGAACTGTGGAAGAATCAGGACCTGAAATTTGAGAACTGGCCTTCAGAATGACCTGACATAGTTCTCTCAGAAATTATTTTTGTGAACTGAGATCAGGAGTTTCCAAGACAGGAACCATCCACCAACTGTTATATAGAAAAGAAAGTGGCATCTCGTTTGGTAAGGTCTCTTTTGAAGCATGTCTTCACAACATCCTCAACTGTAGCAGAATGAACTGAAGCTGGAAGTGAGCGGGGGGAAATTTTAAACCCAGATATTCAGTAATAGTTTGTCACTATGGTGGTAAGTAGCTGAAATGTGCTTCTGCTGGAGCTTCTAAATAAATGCAAAACTGACATCATTACGGTAGTAGATCAGTAGTAGAGATCTCTTGACTTGCTTTAGACATTAGCATATGATCAAATACAGATTCATGTTGTTGCTGCTGCAATCAGAGAAACATACTGAAATTATTTTCCTCCATCTTTTCTTTTCCATTTCTATTTTTCTCTTAAACTGTGTTTAGTTTTAACTCATCGTTCTTTTTACTACACTTTTTCTTCTTCCTACAAATGCATATTATAATCATACAAAAGTATATTATAATAATGTATATTATAATAAGGATATACTAAATCTCGCCTACAGAGCAAGACAGCCTACAGCTGTTTCCTCTAAGCATGCCTTGTGAAGGCAGTCATTGAATTCTGCAGAGTATTCCTCTTCTGTTCTTCCACCAACCTCGAATCCTTTAGCAATAGCAGGCTGGTATGTCAGGCTGTCCTCTCTTTTTAGTATCTCTGGACATGACTAGGGTTACCATTCTACTTTGAGAAATCCTTTCTGTTTCTTAGTCCTTATAGACTTATTCTAGAATTTCTTTATCCGCTCTACATCTTTCTTTCAAATGAGCAGTATTTGTCAATAGGGAACTTTAGCTTTATAAACTCACTGAAGTGAGGACTAGTCTCCTTTTATATTTATACAACAACTCTCCAGTTATAAGAAAACTGAGGAGCATAGTGAGTGCCTGGTAATTCAAATAGCCATTAAATTTGTGTCACATATAACAGAGGAGGAGGAGGTGACATTTAGTGTGGTATGGTCTCTTTCTCAAGATCTCTATGTTAAACAGAGCAAAAATCAAGCAGTTTTTAAAAATATTCTTGGTACATTTTGAAATTAGTTAATCTGAAAGCAAATTGCTTAATAAAATTATAATTCATTCTTTGCAGAGAATTTTCATACATATTTTTATGCACTCTGTGAAGTATTACTGACTGTTGACATAGTTAAGTCCAATACATACTCAGTTCCTGTAACTTTTAAATGTCAAGAAACCACAGTGCTGCACAGGATTTAAAAGTATCGTAGTTTGGAATCATGCTAAATTCACTTAATTTGAACAAATGTTTGCAATGGAGATTAGATTTTTTGATGAACCCATTTCAAGACCGTCAGATTTTTTCAGATAATTTCAGTGTAGGACAAAAAGTCTTACACCTGAAAACTGAAAATGCTTGGTTGAAGTATGAATGCAGTACCTCTTGGGAACTGTGCTTCAGCTACTGCATGATTCCATTTTCTTTTTTTGAGACTAGTTCCTTCATTGGAGTACCTCTCTAATGCTGCCCTGTAACTGTGTGATTCTTATGGCGCATTGACATAACACAAGAAGAAAGAAGACCCTCTGGGAGTTGTAGTCCTACTAGGAAGTGCAATATTAAGAAAAATAAATTGGGAGAAAGGATATCTGAATTACAGTTTCTTGTAGAGCACCATAGTGGCATTTACGGTCAATATTCAAATTCCAAGTAAAAGTATTGAGGTTTTACTTTTTTGCCATTACCCTCTTCCCTGATGCCAGAAAAACAAAACAAAACAAACTAAAACAAAACAGAGTAAAAGTATCTGCTATCATCAACAGCCCATTACAAGCAAAATATTTACTGGGGTCTGCAAAAAACTATGCTAAAAGACATCCTGGAATAGGAGAGCTAACTTTTTTCATTTTTGTTTTTTATTCTTTTTCCTTTCTGTTCCAAGTGGATATCTGTGAAGATTTATTTCCTATGTAGATCCAATGGTAATTTAAGATGATAAATCTCTCAGAGACAACTCTCTGCAGATTTAGTGCAAATGTATGCCTGAAGCTAATTTTCTCCAACAGTCTGGCTTCTCCTTTTCCAGTTATATTGGCTTCTGAATAGTCCAGTCCTTTTGTTTTCTGGTGAACCCAACAGGGATTTTGCTTTTCAGAAAAGACACAGGGTCTTATTTTTTCAGAGGTATCCATGAAGATGGTCAAGGGATTCCTGTGAGTATCCATGTAGACAGGAGAATGTTCCCATTTAATGTCTTCTTTCTATCATAACAGTAATGGAATTTTAACTTATAGTTATATGAAATAAGGTTGAAAGAGAATCAAAAAACCCAGATCTATCCTTGTCTTCCAAGGCAGAATGAGCTGTACCTAAACCAGACTTGTCATCTTTATCTAACCTTCTCTTAAGAATTTCCAACAGTATAGATTCCATCATCTCTTTAGACAATGTACTCCAAAAAGTTACAGTTAATATATATATACTTATTTTTTCTTTTCCTGGCTCATTATGTCTTGCCTTATAGTGTGGAGAAGAGACGATTCCATTTTATTTTGTAATGTCCTTTTCTGGATATCCACTTGTTTTTACTGCCCTGTCCCACAATCTTTTCAATAAGTTTGCATCTTCTTTCAAGTGTGGGGCCATAGATGGACACAATCTTCCATTTATGGTTGTATCCTCTTGGAGGAGAGGACAAGCTACCCAGGTGCCTTTTAGATGACACTTTTTATACATTGTTTCTTTGCCACAACATGACATACCTCCCTCATGGTAAGCATTCCTGAGTGAGTATAGAACTTTACCTGTGTCCATACTAAGTTGTATCTTGCTTTTTCATGTCATTACTTCATCCAGTTAATTTTGAAGACTAATCCAAAGAGTGTGAAGTATGGTTTAGCTGCATGTCATCTGCACACGTACTAAAATTACACTTTGTTCCATCTTCAAGTCATAATGAAATACAAATTAGTGTCAAACATAGGACAGACCCCCATGGAATACTCAGTGCATCCATCTAGGATAAAAAGAAATCACTACCTCAGTTAACTTTAACTAATATTTTATTTGCCTGCTTTCTATCACATGCTGCATTTGGTAAAATCTTAGTTGTTGTAAGTTATGCAACTAAGAAGTCAGAACCAGAAAAAATGGCTATGCATTAAATCATAATAAAAAAGATCAGTTTGCTTTAAAGTTAAATTTGCTCCACCTTAAGCCAAGGACAAAAATTATACCAATTTCATTTAAATGAAACTTGGACCACATTATGACGGATGAGCTGATCTACATTTAATTATGTTGGCTGTAACATAGAAACATATTCAGTTTGTTTATTGGTTTAGAAGTATCCCTTTCCTCCTGCCCTGTCCCCCCGCTCCGTCTTCTCTCATTAGATTACAGTGGAATAAGTGAATCTCTTAGAAAAATAGTAGAATAACTGAAAAGCAAGTGGTATAAATATGAGCACATTTAAAATTACTTAAGCTGTATTTGTTTTGGAAGACAAATGAGATCTGGTTTGGGTGTCTGTTTCTGTTTCAGGCAAATACAATCAAAATCTTAACTCTACCTATGAAAATAGTCCGCTATTTAATAGTTACTATCTAAACTACTTCATGGGGGTTTGTTATTTAGTAGTTTTAGTATTTGACTTTTACCTCATTTCAGCTGTACGTTCCATTTGTCTCTTCATCCCTATTTTTCTAAACAGGACATCACACAGCCCAGATGAGTAACAGCACTGCAAGAGAATACAACATCATTCACATAGTTTCTCAAACAAGACTGCAGTGAGCTTTGTTAAAAATAATGTTTACCATGGCATGGTGCAAATATCTTATAGTGGAAAACACTTTAAGCCAGGAAATACTGTGGTAAAATCAATAGTCCGGAAAACTATTATGCTTTCTAATGGCACCCACCATTTGAGCAGGGAAGACATACAGATATTTCCACATTTCTTATGTCCTATTCATGACTAAGGGAATCAAATTACATATAGGCCTGAACAAACACATAGATTTATATCTAAGACTCCTAGCTCCTGTGAAGTAAAGCTTGTCTGGGGTCTGGAATCTGCCCCCAGACCCACTGAATTCAGGGTAGATTTTCCCTTTACTTCAACCAGCTCTGAGGCGAGTCTGGAGGGGACAGCATCTAGCACAAGGAAAGTGGGCAGCATGGTTCATTCAAACATGGCTGGCTTTGGGTCCTTCACACTGCTCCTCTTCAGGACACACAGAAGGTGAGAGCTGGGTGTCCTGCCTGTGACCAGCCAAGGGAAGCAGAGGGGAATAGGGCACTGGGGATGAACAGTGCAACCCCACTGCTGGGGGGATGTGTCTCACGCAGAGATACAAAGCAGAGAGTGCTTTAGCCTGGGGGAGGAATACACTGGGCCCATTAAACGTTTTCCTGAGCTTCAGTACAAGTGGACATGTAGAACTGGCACATTCCACCTTTGGTGACTCATGGCAAACCTGTGCACCTTCCAGCTGTCCAGAGTCAGTATCTGTCCTGGCATGCGGGGCTGTGGTATCAGAAGCACACTGCAGTCACGATTTGGATAGCAGCTCCTCTTAGTCCTTTGGAGCCATTCAGATTGGGGCTACACAGAGACCGATGTTAATAGTGCTGAGATTAAACTACTAAGTAATGAATTCTTTAGATTTTGGAGAAGAAAAATGGTTTATAATTATGACAGTATATACACATTCTAAAAATGAAGTTGGCTTTTATGGTTGATATATCACACAAATAGAAAACTGGATGTATTTCTACAAACGTGATGGTTTTTTTTTTTCTAGAAACACATAAAGGAAGAATTCTGATTTGGCTTACTCCCTAAGAAGTGTGATATTGTTCCATATGATTAGGAGAAGTCTCAATGTATAAGACAAACTAAAATTTTGTCTATTAGAAGTGTCTGAATCAAACCTTCATGTGTTTCGCTACTTCCTTGGTATTATGATCTCTAGGGACTGAGGCCAGAATATGGCACATGAAACAAAAAATACTTTGTTATCAGCATTTATATGTGTTATGTATGTAGATATGGAATATCCTCATATATATATATAATTCTTTGATACTGTTGGGAATATTTCTTAAGTACCATGAAGTATTTATAAATATTCTATGTTTATGTGCATAAGAAACTAAACATATTGCAGTTGGATAACAATAAGTACATATGTTTGTTGTATGCTTAAATGCATTTTGGAATCAGCATCTTAAACAATTGGTCAATGGTCAGGAAAAATGGACACTAATAGCTAAAAAGGATGCTATTGATTAAAATTTCTTCCCACTTGGATCTTTGTCATTTTCATATTATATTATTTGTGAGCTTGACTGAAGTACTTCATGCAAGATTCAGGGGCAAAGCCCCCCACATTGTATAATATTTAAATAATTGAATGCTGCCAGAAAGGTGGAGTTTTGATGAGTCTGCAGTTTTGTATTGAAATCAAATATATTGTAAGCATAGGGAAACACAACTTTGTGCCCTAAGATTGCCTGGTGTCATGGTCAACATTTGAAATTTGCATGAGAGGTTATTCAAAAGAGAGACAGAAGACTTCCCTATTTTATTAGCATGGTAAAGGAATTCTTCGCATCTATTATCCTGATCTACTCCAGCTCTGGTATGCACAGGGTCTGAGTTTTTATGAACTATAGGTTTTATGCAGAGATATTTTATTAACCTAATTAAAAGTTTTATAAAAGTAAATTATGTTTGTATCCCCTATTTACAGTCATTAGGGAACCCAGACCACCTCCGGTGACTTCAGAGGACTGGTCACGTCCCATCTGTGTAAATCTTGTGAGTTGTCATAGACTCATTTCATTTGATTTACATGTGAAACCTGTGGGCTGAGCACAAATTCTAACCAGACAGCTGATAAATAACAATACCAAAGCAACACTTTTGCATTTCTTTAACTCCTTTTTTACAGGGACCGCCAAATGTTTTTCAGACAGTAAAGAATCAACCTTCACAGTAAAAAGGTCTTATTACAATAATATCCAGGACACCAAAATTTTAATGTTTATATACCTTATCATGTCTATCAATTTGATGCTTTGTCACTTTAATAATAGACTAACACTCATCACACAAGTTTTTTAAATGCAAAAAAAAACCCTGGTCCTGTGCCAAACATCTCACAAACTAGAGGCCTGATCAGTTGACAAGGAGTCCTTTAAACTTACTATCCTTTTTCAGAGACATGTCTGTGTAGATTTGATGCAGGTGAAAACCAAAGATGTTCAAGCTACCCAGGAAGTGGCTTAAATCCACTGTGAGTTTGGTTTTAGGAAACCAGTTTCATTTCTTATTTGCAACAGGCTAGAAGCACATATACATGCAGTTATCAAGTTTCAGCTGAGGGCTGTACCCCAGCTGCTTGTGGCTGGCTTGCTCATACCCTAAATCTAGTATGACTTCAGATGATGAGACTTCAAATGAGGTTGCAATACCAGCTTGAGAACCATAAGCAAAGAGGTTTTGCAGAAAACAGACTGATTCAGGTGTCAAATTCAAGAATAAAGGTTCATTCCCACTATGTAGCTATAAATTAGGAGACCTATTGCAAAGCCTCAAAATAATTTAACATTGATATTTGGAAAACAGGTTATACAGAATGGGTTCTTATCTGTTTAAGAGACTAATCCACTGTCCAGTAATGCCAAGGACAAGTCTTGGAAGACGTGTCTCCAGAAAGACATTGAGCTCAAGTAAGATTTCTTTCTGAGAGTAAGGAGGGAATAATGTGCTTAATGATGGCATGGAGGAGAGACACCACAGAGGCTGTAACAACCTGCTGCTTGCTGCAGTGCAAACTAACAACAAACAGGCACACAGATATACACAACCATTATCCATGGTCCTCCTGGCACTGTGCTTCTTCATGCAGCTCTGAGAATCTGTAGACAAACATCTCAGTATGATCTGTGTTCTTTATATCTTTTACTTTGGTTTGTCTAGATCCACTGAACTGTAATAAAATTTCTTCAGATTTTAAATCAGGCCTTGGATTCTCTATAAAACAGTGCTATGCACCTAGGTTAAGCAGCTCCTAAGAGGGAAGAAACAGATGCCAAGAGTGTAACAGAAAGCACTTGAAGAAAAAGTTGTGAAATAGACCTATTAACAACTGGTACTTACAGGGCTGAAAGCCTCTTTGATGGTTCGGGGACAGCAACAGCACAGTGTGTGACATGAACCGTGTTCTGCACTGCGTGTTGTTCATGGGTGAGCAAGGGAAACACATGCCAAATTCATGTCTGTTTTGCACCATGAATTATATATCTCAATATAGTTGCTGTTAATTATTTAGAAATATGCACTTTACGATGAATATAAAACATAATGATTACTCTAGGTATTCTGGGAGCACAGTTTTGATGGTCACTACTGCACAAAAGTAGCCTCTAAACAGTTTATAAAAAATAAAATAAAAAAACCGAATATGCAATATTATTATAGCAGTATTTAATAACTGCAAAGTAAATTAATCAGATTTAGGTAATGACAGAATTAAAGTTGACCATTCAGCTTTCATTTAACACACTTATGCATATAGTTTATATTAATATTAGTTATAAAATTGCCTTTTTGTTTTCCTGTAAGATCCAAGGTTTATCCTGAACACAGAATGAGTTATGTTTATGAAATAAGCTGCTATTACATAATTTGGTTATTTCTGTTATTTGGTCTTTGCCATTTTAGTGTATTTTAATCAATAGGATGTATTACAGCTGCATTTACCCTATGAAAACTTGTTAATTTTACCTGCAAGTGCTTTTTCATTTTTTTGAGGTATTTCCTGAATGTTTCTGTAATTAGTATGTGTGCAGAATGCATAGTTATGCAAATCCCATAAAGGTGCATCATAAACACCATAATACTTGTCATGCTTCTAATAGCACCCATTAGGGTGCTGTCAACACCACATTAATCTACCAGGACCAAATTTTGCCTGGTTTTATTTTCATCACTGTTAGGTCAAATGTGTCCTGGGTCATCAGTAAACAAAAATTTTTAGAGTCTTCTGGTTTCCTTGAGTTCTAATGTGACATTATATGATGCTTTTCAGCTTATGTCCTAAGCTATGCAGGCACACATCTGTGCTATCTTTCAGCAATATGACTTCTTTTGGTTTTCTTGCTGAGTGGAAGACAACCTGAAGAATGAAAACAGAGCCATTCTCTTGGGCAAGAGAAAGGAAAGGGTAAATACTGTCTTCCTGTAGGGAAGAAAAATCTTTTAACTAGAGCCCAGTACCTTTGATGTGAGAGATGCTGTGTTTTGCTGCTGCTTTCCCTTCCTCTGAATTATCATGCAAGATGACATCCCAGACTGCAGATTTCAGATTCCAAAGTGTTGGACAGTTATGAATAATCACATACTCTTATTTATTTATTTATTTATTTATTTATATTTTTAATGTTGGAATGGAAATATTATGAGAAAAAAGTTTGAGGAGACCTGAAGGGGCAAAAGAACTTGTAGGCATGATACAAGTCAGGAATGCTCTGTGTTTCAGTGGCAATGTGTGGAGATTTGGGTGCAGAATGACATTTAATAAACCAGAGCTTCAGCTGCTAACATCAAAAAAAATCCCCAAACAATCTCATCTGGCCCATAAAGCTATTCTAGGCCACACAGAGCACTAGGGTCTAAGCACAGCTTAGAATCATCTAGATTTTTCACCCATAAGGAAATTTCAGCATTGCCACCAACAGGAAATACCCTTATGGAAAAGAACTATATTAAATAAAAATATATTTAAGAAGTCATGAGATCCAGGAAATTTTGAATTTTTCCTTGCAAATTCCATACATCTGTACATCATTATCCTATGGAACAAGGGAAACTTGAAAAGACAAAACTGGAACATGATCATTTGAAGAAAATTAATCTACATACATAAATGGTTGCTTTCTCTGTGAGAAAAGGTGATAACACATTCACCAAGAGCCTCTGGTGCTTCACTCCCAGGTTGTTCTGATTCACAGGTAATTTACATTCCTCTCACAGTACTTTTCAATAAACTCTGATCTATAATATAGTCAGTTCTAACAAGCCAGATTTCAAAAGGTTTATCCATCTAGCTAAAATGAACCTCAGTCATTGTGCACAAAACACCCACATAGGCTATTTGTCTTGGACTTGAACGTTTGGCAAAAAGCCTGACTTAAGCCTTGAGCATGAGAGCTTAGTCAAAAATGCTGTCATTCACTGGAGGGGTTTTGATGTCCAGGACTGACCCCACCCTCTGTACTTAGCTCTGAGCTTCTTGGCAAAGGCAGAAAAACCACAAGACAAGTTTTATCATCTGGTAAACCTGTCGCTTGAAAAAGAAAATGACTTCAGTAAAATACTTCAACAATTATAGTACATTTTAATTAGGTGTATATCACATAATCACAGCTCAATTTTTTATTTTTTTCTCAATGTATAAAGTTTAAAAAAAACCCCCAAACCAAAATCCCAACCCAGTTCTACTCACTGTAAGAACTTCAGGAGAGACCCCTGGTAGCAGTGGTCTGACCTTCCACACCTGTGGAATATCTCTTAGTTTTGGATGTTGGAAAATACAGGAATTAGGTCATAAGTGAGTTGGGTAGACAGCTAGAGGTGGGCAGATACAAACACCTCACTTCATTTCCTAAGAGGAAGGATTTAGACTGACAAAGAGTGAAAGAGGAGCAGCACAGAAAAATAGGCAGCTTGTAATGGCAGAACCTGTTCCCAGTTCAGGGATGGGACAATGCTGACATATGGATGCAGTGGAGGCAACTTTTAAAGCAGAGGGAAAAGCCTAGTCTGGTGAGTTGTACCTGCCTCAGATAGTTATCTGATGAGTCTGTCTTTTTCTTACATTTTGGCAAGACTTATTTAGCTTGTCTTGCCAGTGAATTCTTATCTAATTAAATTGACAAGCATGGACATTTTTAAATTAAAGCTTCCATTCTGCACCAAATTCAACTGGTTATTTTTTTATTTCAGTGTAGTGTCTGCTATATGAGTTAATATATTGAGACACAGTTGCTGAAGAAAGCTGACAAAGTATCTTTGCACTGTCAGAGAGTAGACTTATGATCTTTTTTGGTCATTCTTTATGGTACTGTGCTGGATTTAAGCCCTTTGTGTTTGTTTTGGCATGAATAGCACCTTTTGTTATTATTCTTATCCCTAATTCTTTCCTCAACTTTAGGCAGTGAATTCCTGGCTGTGAATTCCTCCTATCTGCTTCAGTGTCTTGTTTGATGATCATGAAGCATGAAGAGTGTGTGTTCAAACATCCCAGTCCTACAAGTTTTGAGAAGTCCTGCTAGCTGATTGTCAGCCTCAACTCTCATTAAATCCAACAACAGTGAATGTTTCTCTGTGCTTCTGCTGATGTCATGATGAAGCTAGAAATTGGTAATTAGAGTTAGATAATTAAGTGTTAGGTATTATGGAGTCTCTTAAAATACCTCTGTCCTTCTTTTCCTTCTTTTTCCCCTTGTTATTGAGACTTCCGCAAAAAACCTAATAATTGACAATTTTATACTATGTGTGAAATTATAAATTTACCTTTTATGCTTCTATTTCCATATTTTTGAAGAGTGTGCTTTCAAAATGTGTGCCTGTGTGCCTATTAGTCATTAAGACCCTTTTGGAGAGATTAGACTCTATTATGTCAGCAAATATAAAATACCAAGCAGTCATTTTTGTGAAAGGCACATCCAAAATGACGTTCACACTCAGATTTCTGAGACACAATCATCAGCAAGACATTATGAAGAGTACTGATGTGCAAGGAAGTTGTATTTGTGTATTTTGTCTGTTTGCACACATGCATAAGTGTTTTGCCAGAAATTATGTGTACCCTGTGCATTAATACTTTGCCAATATAGTTGCCATATATACAGTTTTAGAACAGTTTGCTAAATTACTCAACAGCCTCATGATTTTTAAATGACAAATATTTGCTTGGAGGCTGACAACTTCTATGACAAGTTTAAATCCAAATTGCCCACTGCAGTATCTGAGTTAAGGAGCCATGAAAAATGAGATATATACTGGAAAGGAAGGATGAATAAAGTTCACTTTTGCAGTTTTGCCAGGTGAGTACTTAAATAGTTGATTCTAAACTTACTACAGTAATTTACAATTACAATTACCTGCTACAATCTGTATATTGAATGATGCCATTTAGGAAAGAGTTTTATCTGATTGCAAGGAGCACTTAAAAAAGGCACTTTTACATATCGCACAGTTTGGAGTTGTGACTATCAGGACCTGATACAAAGCTTTCTGAAATGAGGAGATAGAGACCTGTTAACTATAAGAGCTTCGGACTGGACATGAATGACAGTATAAAATAGATTTTTTCTCTACTTAAAAGTAATACAGACTCACCTTTTAAGTTTTGCAGGTTAAATTCTATCCGGATTATCATGAGCTAAGAACTAAGGATCTTTGGTATGCCGTGAGCTATATCATATTAAACCTCTTCATAACATTAATTCCTCATTGAAAATTCTCCTGTTCTTCAGTGGTCACAGTAAGTTCATTTAGAGTCTATAGTATTTTGGATTCTTTGCCTGCATACATATATGATAGAAAAAAACACTTGTCTCAGTCGCACCTATGACTGGATAAAACAACCCTGTAATTGTATCCCTGCAACCCTAGTCTTTTACACAACATGTCTCTTACCAGAATTTTTTTTCCACAATAGCAAAAATACATAATGAGTCTCACTTGCTTATACTGTAGCACTGCAATTATCTCCTTGCAGTACAGAAGGCACAGCCAATCACCCCTATCAGTAGCCACATTTAGAGGTTAAGGTTGGGAGCACTTAGAAAACAGGAACTGCATCATCATCTGCCTGCCATGGCACCTGCAGTGAGTTGATCATACTTGATTATAATATATGAAATCCCAGCCTTCAATACATTTTGCAATATATTGCAAAACTTGTATGTAATCAGGGGGAAAAGCCGAGTGTCTTGCTGTGTAGGGTTGGAAGGTAGAATAGAAAATATAGGAAGTCTGGAGGTAGAGAGAGAGGCTCAGAGGTTAGATTAAGCTGTGGATGTGTCTTTTTCTGTGTCTATCCCCATATAAATCCCTAGATAAGCCAACAGGCTGAAACTGCAATATTTTTGCCTTTAGCCCAAGAAAGGGAGTGTCTAAGGAAAGGTACTAAGTAAGGTATCAATATACCATGCCTATGAAGGAGGCACATGATACAGTGAGGAGGATAACCATGGTGGGACTGTTATAGAATAGCAAATTGAGACAGTTTTGAGTTGGATTATTTAGTCCTGCACAAAAGTTGGGAGAAATCATCTACCTGCAATAATATACCTTAAATCATTCTAAAGACACTGGCAAAATCTGCTTCCACAACAAATCACAGAAATCCTTATTACTGTTTCATCTTCTGGTTTCTTCCCTATTCTTGACACCCTCCATGTAAGCATTGGTCAGCAGCAGGGATGGATTGTTAGATTCATTGCATATCCACAATTGGTTGTGAACCAGGTGTGCAGTAGATGCAATTTTTTCTAGAAACTAGAATAATTGCTCAAACACTGAAAAGGTGAGGCAGACAGATTGTATGATATTTGGTACAATGATATTTGATAATCTCAGTCCTCATAAAGTTCAGATGGTTCCTCAAATATGTTCCTGGAGATAGACCATGACCTCTGTTCAGCTTCAGGCCAATGACTGTGTTTCTCCACCAACTGATTTTATACTCCCACACTTTTCCTTATAGTCTCTTCCTTGCACATTAACAAGTCAACTACACAGCTCAGGTGAAACAACTCTTTCTCTTGATGGAAGATTTTGGTCATCATAAAAATCTATTTGGTTTTCATTCTTTTCTTCCAAATATGTGCCAGAATCCTACCACATGAGGAATCTGTGCAAAGACTTTGGTGGAAATTGCTAATTTAAAAAAATGATTATAGAATGAATACAAAATGAAGACACTTTAGTCTAAGCAATCTTGCCTTTTGCAGTTTTTAACACTAAGCTTCCTCATACAGTGAGACTCCGATGTTAACTGTAGGAAAATATCTTCCCAATTAAATACCTATTACATAAGAATTTAAGGCATATTAATAAAAAAAATTTCTAAGTTATGTATGCATGTAGACATGATTAAAATATTCTTAAATCTGTTTTGGCATTATTTAGAGGTTATTCCTTGACTATAAAAGCAAAACGAACATGGTCATACAGAACCTAGGCCAGTGATATCCTGAGTGAATCCTTCATTGTTCTAGGTATAGGTGTTTATAGGAATGAAAGCTGCTAAACATCTCCCAAGCTCCTTATTCCCACTTCTGTCCCACACAACCTATAGCCTGGTAGAGGACATCTGAATAACAAAATATAAGAATGCATGATGAGCTGGAAGTGTTAATTTTGAGTCCTGTATTACCTGCATCCTAGTTTTCTATCTTGTTAAAGGGCAAAGGGCAGAAGATCTGAGGTTTTTCCTGAAGGAGCTGCTAGCTCTCCCAGAAAGAGTTTAGGTCCAGTTAATAAAGTTTGCTCTGAATGTTCACTTTCTGAGAATCTTACGTAAATATTGTGTATCTATATCATTGCATCAAAAGTTTTGTCAGTGTCAAACTGCAGGTCAGTGCCAAAATATGTAACCAGCTTTAGAAATGAGTATGGTTAACACTATCTCCCTGCAGAGCAACAGTTTCCCTTTTATAGACCCCATCTGAGCTGGGTGAGTGCTGCATGGACATACTGTTTTCAGCCTGCAGCCAACATTTAAGCAATAATCCAGAGTGACAGTTTTATGACAGATCTGAGTAACTCGTGAAACCATGGAAAGGATCCTTTCCTCCTTTCTTAAGTGACATCCACATATGCACAATTTACAGGTGCTGAACAAAGGAAGGGCTCTCCTCAAAGAGCAACATAGTGTAAAGAAATGACCAATCCTTCAAACTATTGCAGAGATTTAAATTGAAATGCCATTTCCAGGTTAACACTTCTGATCTCTAAAGCTGCAGCATAAAAATGTTAATGACAATTGACAAAGTTATCCTTCCTGGGCAGCTAATGATAACTCACAGCACTAATATCTCTCTAAATTTCTACATTTCAATTTGCAGTCCTATGCAGAGCTTAGTTAAAGGGATACATGTGTTGTTACTACATTCAGGTCAAGCTCTCCTACTATTAAATACAAAAGCAATTTAAAAAGCAATGATATAGCTGAGATACAAGCCCATAAACCAGAAGAATTCCCAGCTAAATCTACAACTGGCCCCTCTGCTCATCTCTGTTGTATCTAAACATTTCAGCCCACAGGGACCTATAAAAGAAACTCTCTGCAGTAGATGATATTACACAATCCATATGGTCATTTGTAAATTCTGTAGTACACATATAATGCACCAAGGAATTCACTGAGGTTTTTATATTAGTATCTTGTTTGGTTTGGTTTTCCCAGTTGCACAGTAATGGATCTCCATAGATTGGATTTTTATTAGATTATTATGCTGTTCTTTTAAGGAGGTATGTTCTCTCTAGAGTCTGTGACAAAACATTTTATAGAAGATAATTTAGCCTAAGTATCTTCTGGGATCAAACTGAAAAGGAAGTACAAAGTCCACATTTAATTCTACAACCTTAGGACATTGTAGCTAAGTCTTTTCCAGCTACATCACAGATTCTCAGACACAACAACAATCTTGCTTATGGACTTCTTTAGAATTAGTAAACAAAAAAAAGTGTAAAAGTGCATGGGGTCTGCAGGAATTAATCTGCAAAGTTAGAACAAAGCCGATTGGAAGTGCTGACTTAAACATTTCCCCATGGAAAATAATTTCTTTTTTTTGGGTAAATGGAAATTAGTGTCTACTTTCCCAGAGAAAAAAAAAAAAAAAAACAAAACCCAAAACACAAAACAAACCAGCAACAAGTGGCACACAGGTTAACAAGTATTAGCATAAAAATGCACAGCTCCCACTAAAGCTACTTCCTTATGGCATGTCCACAGGAATGTTTCAGGTATGGAAACACTGCTTTCTGAAAAATTAAGAGAATGCAGTTTTCTACAACTACATACCAACAGAAAATTACCCTTCTACCTATTAGCTTGGTTTTTCAGATGGAGCCAAAAGCCTGTACACTCCTTGTCTCAAAAAAAAAAAAAAAAAGCTGGTGGCTTTTCTTTCTGTGCCTACAGCCAAGGTTTAGCAGTCCTATAGAGGTAATACAGTGTTGCTTTTTAACATCTCCTTTTATTTCTGTAATCACAAACATTTTAATTATGCTATAGTAATGCCTGTATTTAAGCATGTAATAGGTATATAATGTTCTCTGGAACAAAAGATTTGAAGTCATATAATGGCATTGCACAGTATGTAGCTTTCACATTGTTACTCATTTCTGTTCCCTATTCCCTCTGATTCACACTTTGTGGCAGAATAGTAAAGAGGCTTTGAGTATAGTATGGGGAACAGACAGCCTGGCAGATAAGCAGGGGTCTTTTCCTCCTCAAATATTTTTTCAGCATGACACAAATGTTAGCTTTGTATTAGCCCTGTAAAGGTTTTGCAGGACCTGGCTGCACACCCAGGAGGACCATGCACCAGGACAGAAAAGAGCAGGGACCTTGTACATGTGTGGGTATGTATCTGGGGATGCACCGCAGAGTTGACTTGCACCGTATCTCTTCCCCCATTCCAGCACTGCTTTGTACACACTTCCCCATCACCAGCCATGCTGACATGCAATAGCTGACAACACAAAACCCATAGATAGCTCATGTATGCTTTTGGCAAACCTCAGAGGTGGATAAGATGGGTGGAAAAGACTTTACCATTCAATTACTACTGTCAGTGTTGGAATGCAACAGATTATTTATTTTAATTTTCATGGCAAATTTGCTGTGTCTCGTAACAGTCACTGCAATGGGTACAAAGTTCTTTTGCCCATAGGGAAATCATGTGAGGTATACAACTTTTTCTCATTCAACAGTTTCACTGGGAAGAACTACAGCGGAAGCTCATGTCCCAGTTTGATAACAAACAACTAATTGTACAATACTACAAAAAAAATAATTAAGATAAAGCATAATGAAACTGTTTTGATGTGAAATATGATGTTAAAGGTTTTTGTGTGTGTGTGTGTGATTTTTGACATTTTTAAGAACTGCATCAGTTTTTGCAGGGCATTTTTGAAAACTACATCTTTTAAAAATATATGATTAATGCAGGTTACAGAGCAATACTAGAATGACAACATGCTTCTATTATTTTATATTTTTTTTCCTGCTACTGAAGTTAATCCCAGTGTTCTGAGTATTCTGATGAACATAAATCTGTTTTTTTCATTAAACAATGGAGAACACTAACCATCTTCTGTAGCATCTTGTGATTAGTGAATTTTCAAACTCTTGCTGCCATGTTTAAATCTTAGTGAAGTGCTTGTAGAATGGAATTCTAAGATCAGAGTCATTAGGAACAACATGATTGTGTTCCCCAGGGATCAGTTCTGTGTTCAGTCTTATTCAACATCATCAGTGACCCGGATGAAAGGAAGGAGTGTAGTCTCAGTAAGTTTGCTGGTGATACTAAACTGGGAGGAGTGGTCTATATACCCAAAGGCTGTCCTTGTAATCCAGTGAGATCTGGACAGACTGTAGAAATAGACAAAAGCAAACCTAATGAAGTTCAACAGGGATAAGTGTAGAGACCTATATCTGGGGAAGAACAACACCATGTATCACGGGTATCACAGGGTGTCAGGGGTTGGAAGGGACCTTGGAGTTCTTCGAGTCCAACCTGCCTGTCAGAGCAGGATCATATAATCTAGCACAGGTCACAAAGGAATGCATCTGGGTGGGTTTTGAAAATCTCCAGAGAAGAAGACTCCACAACCTCTCTGCGGAGCCTGTTCCAGTGCTCTTTCACCCTTACAGTAAAGAAGTTCCTCCTCATGTTAAGGTGGAACCTCTTGTGCTGCAGCTCATATCCATTTGATATCCCTTGTCCTACCACAGGGCACGAGTCAGAAGAGGCTGTCCCTTTCCTCTAGACACTCAGCCCTCATATATTTATAAACATTTATCAAATCCCCTCTCAGTCTTCTCTTCTCCAGACTAAAGAGCCCCAGGTGTCTCAGCTTTTCCTCGTAAGGCATGTGGTCCAGTTGCTTAATCATCCTTGTAGCCCTCCATTGGACTCTCTCAAGCAGATCCCTGTCTCTCTTGAATTGGGGAGCCCAGAACTGGATGCAATACTCCAGGTGAGGTCTCATGTATGGGTACAGGTTAGGGGTAGACCCACTGGAAAGCAGCCCCATGGAGAGAGGCCTTGGCATCCTGGTGGACAATAAGTTATCCATGGAACAGCAATGTGCCCTTGTGGCCAGTAAAGCCACTGGTATTCAGGGGTGCATAAAGAAGAGTGTGGCCAGCAGGTTGAGGAAGGTTCTCCTCCCCCTCTACTCTGCACCAGTGAGACCACATTTGGAGTATTTTGTTCATTTCTGGTCTCCCCAGTTCAAGAGGGACGGGGAAATACTAGAGACAGTCCAGCAGAGAAATACAAAGATAATGAAGGATTGGAACATGTCTCTTATGAGGAAAGGCTGAGACCTGTGGGACTGTTTAGCCTAGAAAAGAGAAGACTGAGAGGGTGAATAGTGGTAGGACAAGAAATAATGGTAGCAAGGTGGAACACAAGAAGTTCCACCTCAACATGAGGTAAAGCTTCCTTACTGTGAGAGTGATAGAGCCCTGAAACAGGCTGCCCAGAGAGGCTGTGGAGTCTCCTTCTCTAGAGACTTTCAAGACCTGCCTGGATCTGTTCCTGTGTGGCTTGCCCAAGGTGTTCCTGCATTGGCAGGGGGGTTGGACTCGATGATCTCCAGAGGTCCCTTCCAACCCCTACCATTCTATGATTCTATGATTCTATGATCAGCTGTTGGCAAATCTTTTGCCTTAAGGATGACCAGTAATGTAAGCTGATATTATTTAATCATGAGCTTAATAGTAGTTATTGTTGATACTGCTGATTACAGGTGAAAAAGTTAAATGGCAAACAAAAGCCAGATCACTAAAAATAGTTGAGAGAACTTGGTGACTAGACAGCTCAAAAACATCATCTTCTGCAACTTGGGCTGAGTAGTGAAACTGTATAACTTCAGGTTCAATTCTTCATTAGTATATAAATTTAATTCAGTCCATGCTATAGTTTCTTTGCAACTTATTATTCATTAGGTGGGAAGACTTAGTATCAGCCCTATAATCTGAGATTTTTGGTCTTTGCAAAAAGACTTTTTTCACAGAATAAGTATCATATTTATTAAAAAAACACCACTAGATGGATTTTAAAATAAAAAGTTCCATCTTGTCTTTCTTATTTTAAAAAAGGCAAAAATAGAGTTTCAGTGTTCGTTGTAAATGTGGCAAATCCAGTCCTGCAATGAATTCAAATCTGTACTTTTCATAAAGGCTACTTAGGGACAAGATAGTTTTAGATCTAAGAAACATGTGAAAAATGACTCATTGTTAATAGGGTGAGCTCTTTGCATTTGGATTAGGGTTAACTGACAGTATCCAGTCACCTTTTATTCTCAGAGATTCCACTGGAGGAATGCTTTGTGCTGGCCTGAAAAAGAGAGAATTAGGTGTTCCATTTATACTATTGATCTTAATAACCTCATCTCATAAATACCTACTTTATGACATCAATAAAAAGAGAATTGCAGCAACTCCTAACAATAGAAATTGTTACTTTGTAATTCAAGTATTTCATTGAGCATCTCAAAGAGACTCCATAGTGGTGCGGTAGTGATATTTTATTACCAGTTTTTAAATATGTGCACAGAGAGACCGCTTTTTTTTTTTTTTTTTTTTTTAAACAAGTGAAGATTCTAATTAATTGAGCACACTATAGCTTCCAGGTCCCACAGTTATCACAGTTCTTCTTTTTCATCTCTTATCCTCCCCTTGTTTTTCATCTTTCACATTAAAAGGAGCATATTCCTTTAAGGGCGTTGGTGGGTGCAGGACTAATTTTTCACTGGGCTGAATCGGATGAAATGAAACAGACATCATTTTATACAATGGTCTTACCTCCCTGTTACCCTGTATTGGCATGCTGCAGATGGAAATTATCTGCTCTTTGGGGTCAGATTGAGAGATATTCCAGATAGAGCTATTCTTACCTTCCATAGACACCTTCCTGCAGCTGGGCCAGGACAGGACTGTCCCTGGAGCTGTCATCCACCAAACACTCACCACCAGGAAGAAGTGGACGTGGCACAGCTAGTGTCCACTGAAATTTCCCTCAAAACTTCAAATCATTTTAGCTTCCACCTAAGCCAGAGGACAGAAACAAAAAAGCAGAAATCATACAACAGAGGAGGAATCAGAGCCTTCCTTAGAATGAGCATGAGAGATAGAAGATTACAGGCTCATTACAAAGGTGGTGTCCACATTGTTGCACCTGATAAGGGACAGATTTTCTAGCACATCTGGTGAAATAGCATTCTCATATCATCCCCAGATGTTTCACAGATTACAGTGCAGATGGGATATCTCAGACTACCTTAGAAACAAATGTGAATGACTCCGTCTTCTTGTTCTTTTAGAAAATTTTTGGATTATTTTACATATTGATTTAGCTGCATTTTTATATATAACTCTGTGTAGCCAGGTTCTTCCTGGTGAATCCCAATAGCATTCTCCCTCGCATTTGTATCTCTCTGACCACTGGGTGTGTGATATATAATGATATTGCCACACAACAAAGTAGCCCCCTTTTTTCCTACTCCAGTGATTTAAACATATTTTTAAAAGATATTTTATTGCTTGTATATGTATCTTTGAATTCCTTTAAAACACATTTCTAACTCAAAAAAACAGGTCTAGAATACAAACAACTTTCCAACAGGAAATTCAGGAGAACCTGGCACTGAGTTTTCAAGTACTCAGCACCTTTAATGGGTGCCAGGTTTTTAGTAATACTCAGAATTCATAATGAAGCACAGATTTTCAGAAGGACTTGTTTCCTGTTTATTCCCCAAAATAAACTCAATGTGTTGGAGGTTGAGATCTCTGAAATTCTGTCCCAGGTTTTGGGTGCTACTCACTTGAAAGCTTCTGCCCGAGCACTCTTAAAAATTGGTGCTGGATGGTTTTAATAGTCCAGAAGAGGTTTGTGAGCTCAATAGCATTTTAGATCTGCTAATAAATATAAATGGAGAGAATTTGTTTTTAACCTGCAGAATACTTAATGAACCAAATAATTTCCTTTCAACCATGATAGTAGGACTGAAAGATATGAACATTTGATGTTTTATGGTCTCCAATTTTCCAGTTAAAAGTCTGTCACAGGCTCTGTACTGAACAATAAACCACTTCCTATTTTACGTTCCTGTAAACCGCAAAATCCAGCAGTACACTCATGTAAGAGAGATCCCTCTGGGATGAACATTGGCTTTAACAAATATTTCTATTTGCAAATGTGTAGCGTGATGCTCTTTGAAGACATGACCCACTAAGAAGAATCAAACAAAAATATCATGGCACTTGTGATCAGCTTTTAGAAGTTGAATTAATCTGGGAGATGATAGTATGAAACAACAAAGTTGATTATTCTTTTCTTCTTTGGCATAAAGATACTGAATTATCAAGACCTCTGACTAAATACTTAGCTTTAAACATATGTGTTCATTTTTAAGTCAGTGGACTTATTTCTACATTGTGAAAATAATGACAATGTAGAAGTACTTCATTTTCACACACCTACTAAGAAAAAACTCTATCAACCTGACCTTAGCAAGTGATTTGTAGGACTAAAATGATCTGTTTAGTTCCTCTGTGTGGTGAGGGAAGTGACACAGAGGACTATCCAGGAATGAACAGCAGTCAGTGCTGTTCTAATTTTCTGCTCTTTTCTGACCTGAGGATGGCTTTTTTTTTTAGTGAGAAGATCATAGACATCTTTCTTTATAATCCAGAGCATGGATTACGATTCTGGGAATAAGCATCTAACAGTTATATTTTTAAGACAGTGACTTGAATGGGCATCTTCTGTCATGAGACACCTAAAATTCATCTTCTTTTCCAAATATGTTTTGATTTAAAGCAACTGGGCTTTGTCCAGAACTCATTCTGGTAACTCAGTGAGTAGCAAATGGAGGGGAATTCTCTGGCACAAAATTACACCTAGTATTTAACTGATTTAGACTCCATCATTAAGCTTGGAACAATCTGTAATTCAGCAGTCAACAACAAAGGTTTAACATGAATAAGATGTGGGTAGCAAACTCAGAGGTTAATTCTGTTTGATTCTACCTAAAAAGATGAGGAGGATATGTTATGATAATAAACCCCCCAATATTTATTTTAAATAGTTTAACTGTGATTAAACTGGTCTTAAATAATCACTTCAGACATTGATTTGAATTAATTGATGTTTCTGAGAAGTAGTTTCTTATAACCAGAGGCAGCTCAGTAACATTATTTTCCTAATAGGAATTATTATTTTTTTTTTAATAACTCATTTGTTTATTGATACTTTAATATTGCTAAAAACAGAGAACTTGTGCATCCCACAGGATCCAGCATCTCAAAGATTGATATATATATTTTCTGGAGAAGAGAAAAGACCTTTCTCAGATATATAAAGCTTTATGTTGTTGGGTTTAGTCAATAAATGTCTGTGTACCTGTCTACTTTTCCATCTATTTATTAGTTATATATTGTTATTTCTCATAACACCCAAATGCTCTCTACTTAAAATCAATAGGTTAGATAAAATTTCTAGTAAGCATTCTAAAGATTTAATCTCTCCTTCTCTTTCATAAAATGCTTCCATGGGCCAAGCCTTCTTATTTTCCTTTTTTTTTTTTAGATCTAGTTATTATTTTATTACTTTATCACAGATTCCTCAGAATTTTTTATTTCTGAACAAGTTTAATGAAATTTTTTAAGGTGGCTGGAAGGAAAACCTGGCAATGTGCTAGAACAGGTCTTTACATTGATGCCAATGAGTTCAAGACTTTAAGAGCTTTAATTTCTGCAGAAAAGTTTATGATACAGTTCTCCTCAGACTGCAGCATGCCAGCAGCTTGTCTGGTCCCCCTTTCTTCAATACTCCTGAAAACATTTCAGTTTGTTCCATTTATAATGCTTCTGTAGCACATAAGATGGTATTCAAATAAGGATGGACTCAGACTCCATGAAAGGAAGTAAGCCAGGGAGTATCTGACTACAGTGTTAGTGCCTCTGGCATCGTGGGGCAGTTTCTGAAGCTGAACAGCAACATTACTGCTGGTCCCTCTCTCTTCCAAGGAGGGCAGGAGTGGTGTGCAGCTAGGTTGGCATGCCTGGAGGAAGTGTGCTGGCTAGTGTGAAGAAGTCTGCTGCAAGTTATTTCAATCACTAGAAGACAAAAGAGAAGGAAAATTACTGTAAATCTCATAAAAAGCTATTAATTGTTTTTAGCGTTTTCTACTGGCCAGTGTATTTAAAGCACACTGTTGGTGTAGAGGAGTGTGGACAGCAAACCTCTCCTTTGCAAGTGCAAGGGAATGCTTTTTGCAAACACTGTCCTCCTGCCTGTCTGACCAACTTTGTCAGGATGTGGAGCACTTTCAGCAGTGATGAAGACATTCAGCATCTAGCAGAAAGCATCCAGTGCTTCACAGTCTGATTGGTATCCCTTGTAAAACAAAGATACCTGCTCCATAACTGTAAGATTAGAAGGGGTGTGGTTAGTAGGTCAAGACAGGTTCTCCTCCCACTCTACCTCGGTGAGACTACATCTGGAATATTTTGTCCATTTATGCGCCCCTTAGTTCAAGAAGGACAGGGAAACTTGAAAGAGTTCATCACAGAGCCACAAAGATGATTAAGGGAATGGAACATCTCCCTCATGAGGAAAGGCTGAGGGAGCTGGATCTGTTTTGCCTGGAGGAGACTGAGGGGTAACCTCATTAATGTTTATAAATATGTAAAAGGTGAGTGTCAGGAGGATGAAGCCACGCTCTTCTCAGTGATGTCCAATGATAGGACAAGGGTCAATGGGTGCAGGCTGGAACATAGTAGGAGAAGCTTTTTCACTGTGAGAGTGACAGAGCACTGGAACAGGATGCCCAGGGAGGTTGTGGAGTCTCCTTCTCTGGAGACATTCAAAACCCACCTGGATGCATTCTTGTGTGACCTGATCCAGGTGATCCTGCTCTGTCAGGTGGGTTGGACTAGATGATCTTTCAAGGTCCCCTGCAACCCCAAACATTCTGTGATTTGTGACTCTGTGAATATTGAAAAGCCGTTCTTGCAGATTGATGTCCAGTTGATGCATGTGTTGCCAAAGTGAACATGAGCATGTGGTTCTTGAAAGCAAGCAGGATTGGTCCAGCGCAAATGAAAATTTCACAGTAAAAAGCTGTCTCCAGAATTCACTTAAATGTGAAAGTCTTCCACCTTTGTGATCTCATTTGGAATATTCAGTGGTTCCTAAGGAAACTAACACCTCAATTTACAGAAGTGTTTACAAAGAAGCACCAGTCTTCTTCAGACATTTGTTAATGTGCTTTTTTAGGAATAATCCAAAACCTTTAAGAATTCATTGTATGATACAGGCTGGTTTCCACAGGCTTTGCCTCAGGCCCTTATTCCACAGCTGAGTGCTATTTCCTGTTTTTAAGAATTCTCATCATTATGTTAGATTTCCTGTTGGAAGCAGTTGTCACTAAGATATGTATTCTTTCAAGAGACAGCAGCAACTATTGTAGCATGGAGAGATGTTTAACAAAAATTACTTACAAAGGTGTGTTTATGGTATTGAGCCAGAGCCTTGGCTGATACAAATCAGTGTAGTTTTATTCCAGTCAGAACAACTGTGGTGATTACAACACTGAGGATCTGGCTTTCAGGATTTCTTTCCTCTCCAGAACATATTTATTCACCTAAGTTGAAAGTGAACAAGGATTTTCTTCTTTAAATAGCAACTTCATAGATCTCATCAATCCAAACTTGGCAAGGGAGAGAAGGGGGTGAAGAAAGGCCCTACTGAAAAATCCTCTTAGTTGGCAAAATGTTTTTAGCAAGGAAACAGAGAAATCCTCTCAGCTCTCCTCCATCACCTCTGCCTGTAATCACAGTGGAAAATATCCTGGAGAAGGCAAAGACATTCTTCAGCATATACAAGGTAGTTTTGTTTCGCTACTGTCTGCTTTTATTTAGAAACTATAATTGTGCCCCTTAGTTGCTAATCCTGAAAAAAAGAAAAAATTTTAAAAAATGCTGCTTTGATGTGTAATTGGATACTATTCTGTCTGGGATCCTGATGTTCTTGCTGAAAGGGGATAAAACCTCTGGGGAGTGTGGCAGAAGAAACTGTTCCAGAAGCAAAGTCCACACACCTATTCTCCCGTGCTGCTGATTTTTTCCAACAATAGCAGGGTAGTTCACTACTCAAATGTCTGATTACTCTGAATATAACAAAAGGTTTAGTTTCCTTGGGAGTCCAATAAGCCAAGTATGTGGCTGCATGTGCTGTTCTTACTCATAAATGCAAATGCTAACCTATAAATCTTTCTTTTTACAGTACTGTAATAACATTCTATCTATTTAGCCTAGTACAATACCATCACAATAGCTTTTTCATTGTGCTGCATTCATATTAGACTAATATAATGAGATGCTACCACAATACCATGAAATAAAACAATGTTCTTGACGTATTTCCAAAACATTTGAACACTGTTTCCAAATCGACCTTGTGAATAAATTAAATAATAGCTTGCAAAAACGTCCTCTAGCATTTTCAGAATGTATGCAAATGCAAGCTCGAATGTTTACATGTTTCTTACAGTGTCTGGGAATATACAGCGTATTTGTGCACATGAGTGTTGTCTCTGGGTGTATTTGTCATTTGTGCTCAGTGGCTTGAAGAGAATTCTAGCATGATTTGCCCTTCAAGTTGTCCAATTCTTCCTCCTCCTCTCCCTGATGACCTGTATATTAAACTTCTCTTCTGTAAGACTTCAGATTTCAGTGGCCCATTCCTTTTGTCATATATATTATAGTCACTCCGGAACCTTTCAGTACTGTTTGTTCAGTACCTACCCTGACATAGCTGTCCTCTGAACCATCCAATGTCTTTGACTGAAGATTTGAAAAGGATACTTTTTAAAAAGGACCTATATACATATGTATAAAACTACATATACATATGTTTAGGGCTCCCACATCAGGGAGGTAGGTGACTGAAATCTGGAATGAAATCTGAGGGACTTATTTTCCTAGAAGACACTTTGGTAATTATTTTTGTTTGTTTTGTTTTGTTTTGTTTTGTTTTGTTTTTTGTTTTGTTTTGTTTTGTTTGTTTGCTTGTCTGTTTTGTTTTACTTTTTAATGCCAAGATTGCTTTGAAAAAGCAAAGTTTTCTTTACCTGGTTGCATGTTCTCAGTAGCTAAGCTTTCATTATTGGTAGACCCATAAATATATTCTCCTGATAATGTGCTCCTCTCTCCTTTAGAAATCACCCAAACACAGCATGCTTCAAAGTGAAATCGAACTTCTGTTTTATGCTCATCTTTCCCATATCTGTAGATTTCATTTATGGATCATCAGGGATGGACAGATTACAAGCTGTAAGGTGTAATATAGATCTGTGGTTAATAAAGTCCAATGGATCATTATGACAATGTTGCTTGTTGTCCTGTGTAACATGGATTGAAGAATTTTGTCCAGTCATTTCCGCTTCAAGCACATAACCTTTGTCTGAGCTCACTGCACTTTTTAGGAAGACATCTGCTGATTGTATTAACTCCTGTTTCAGAAGTGAGCCCCCTAAGTAGATGAACCTTGTAGGAATCCTTAAAAGACTTCTACCATTGATACGCTAGCACATATCTTTTCAATACTTCCATTGAGGCATCTAATCCAAACCTCAATGATTTATCTTTACTGACTTTAATGGGCCTCACAAAGCTAGTTTAAAGTAATGGATTGTGAATTTAAACCAGTGCGTTCTTCTCCTACGCCATAAAAATCCACTGCAGACAGAGACCCTGTTGTCTTTCCCCAAGATACACTAGCACCATTTCTCTGAGTTGCTCTTGGCTGGCAACAACAGGTGGGTTGCTTCTAAATGCTTCTCTTGATAGATGCTATTTTACTTGACCTTTCTGATGAGAAAATGGTGCATATGTTTATGAGAAACACTCTGACACTGTTTCATGGAAGAACGTGCATTGTTTATACAATGACAATGGGAAATTTTCCACTAAGCACTTTGCCAAAAAGTAATTATTATGGTTGGCTATATGTCTTGTTTGCCTCTTGTTCCAACACCGTGGAAATTTTCATCTTCCTGGTGGTCACATCCATAGCAGAAACTGTAAAATTCTTCTATCCTTTTAGAAAACTTGCTACTTGAAACATGTAATAATACTCAACTAAGGAAGCATTCATAGCATATGTATTTAGAGCTGCAAAAAAATAGTCACATAATTAAAGCTTTTTTTTTTTTTCTATTTGAGTTTCTGTGCACATGAATTTTACACAAAACAAAATCATCTGTTACATGCCCATTCTGTCTTCCTTTCTCCTAGAGGTGCAACTGAGATCTACTGGTATGAATGTAGATTTGAAATCTGGACACCGATGGTCTGTTCTTCAGTTTACTGCTGATTTACATTGTGACATTATGTAAATCACTTCTCTGCTCTTTTTCAGCTATAAAAGAAAGATGCTTAGAATTTATGGAATGCCTTAAGATCAGTGGGATGAAAGCACTACATATGCCCTTATTGTTTATAGTAAGTCTGGGAAAATCCAGGAGATTTGGTTCACCTGTAATATTTAGAAAAGTGAACTTCAAGTAAATGTGTTTCTAGTTGCAAGCCACTTTGCAGCCAATGTAGCTGTGTGACTGGACAGCTACTTCAAATGATCTGCTTTTGGTGGCTACCCTTCAAATGTTGTCTCTGGGTCCAGTGAGAACAATTGGTTTGCTTGGACACCTGCTGTCTTTTTCTTCTCCTCCCTGCAGTTTCTGTTTGGGATCCATACAATCCGAAGACATCCCTCTGTTTTTCCTCTGTTTAGCAATTTGTCATGCATCAATGCATGAATTACACAAACAATAGACAGTAAGATTAGATTGATTGTATCATGGCAAGAAATGCAGGGTGGAGAATACTGGTGCTGTGTATGCAGCAACAGTAGAGGAGAGACTGGAGATCTGATCCAACAGCAAGATAGAGTCATAGCAAAGGGGAAAAGATAACAAGACCTCAGTCCTACTACTTGGTCCTTGTAATATGATGGACCACTGCATGCAAACAAAGCCCCCTTGAAACCAGTGAGGCTTGACTCAACTGCATTGAACCATCCACACAAATGCAAACCAGAGAAAGCTGCTGCCAGCAGTGAACAGAAGTGATAGCATATGATATATGGGTTGACAGTGCTAAAGACAATCGTGTTATGGGCAGCAGTTCTGGTCAGTTCTTGCTCCCTGCCTTGCAACTGGAAGGATTCATTCCCGGAAAAAAAGGAGCCCTAATGCAAGAGCTAATCAACCAGTAAATATATTCTTGAATGAGTGCCTGTACACCTAAAGAAAGAGAGAGCAGCAATTAGCCCCACACACTCTGGAACACTTTGTCCTGAGCACCAAAACCTTTTTTTTTCCCAGTAAATAGTTTTTGCCAAAATTTCCTCTCAGAAAAGGACAATACTCTTTATTCATAAAACAGCCAAGCCTCTGATTTCTGCTTACCCTGCAGACCCTGATCAGAGATTAATGTAGATGTAAGATTCCTTTCAAAGAGCTGGGGTCCCATTTGAAGAAATTATGCCCTCTTATCATTGATCCAGACCAGATTGGTTTTATTAAAAACAGAAGTTCCTCCCACAGCATGTGGCGATTATTTAACACTATGCATTTTTCCTGTAAATACCATGAAGAGCTGTTAGCCCTCAGTCTGCACATAAAAAATGCTGGAGATCCTGCAAAAAGAATAAAAAAGCTATTTTTAATATAATATCTTGAAGTCCTTCAAGTTTGAGAGGATTTTTATATAATGATTAAAAGAAAATCTATACGATGTCTCTTCTTCCTCCATGTATACTAACATTTATTCACATTACAGTAGCATCTGGCAGTCCCAACTGACTTCAGCACCCCAGTGAGCTAGAGACAGAACACACATAATAAAAGACAGTCCTGTGCTCAAAGAATGCAAGAGAAAATCTTTGCTCAGTGAAGCTAATGTCAAAGCTCCCATAAACCAGTGGAGCCAAGATTCAAACTTACAGCCAAATTAGTCAAGACAGACAAAGGGTGGATGGGAGAAACTGAGACCTGCAGAGATCTGAATGTGATACCTGCACTGAATCATCTATATCAAAACATAGCTGTAACAGAAGACCATTCCCCAGCAGAAGAACAACCTTTCAAGTATCCTGTCTCTGTCGGGGACAGTAATGAAAGTATATGAAAGCAGAGGGGAAAAGCAACTATCAAGACATCTTTCCTTGTTACATCCTTTCATTTTCTGTACTGAGATTTGATAAGGTTTGAAATATCCCAGGTCATTCAGACCATGATGTTTAAAGGATAGCCTCTCTGCATGAATATAAGCCCTCTCTGGACCCATAATACATCTCTGGCCTCAGCACCTTCCATAGGGGAACCTCAACACGTCTCTGAGAAACTGAGTTTAAACATGCACAGGGTGACACAGGCATCAGTGAATTAGCCTGGAACTGAACCTCCTGCATGGTAGGAATAATGCTTTCCCTTAGCAATACTGGAAATAAGATCCAGTTCTGTTACATCCTTTTAATGGTAGAACTCCTGACTGGGTTAGAAGATGCAATCCTTTTAATCCCCAGAACATCTCATACCAACAGTTGTTTATAGGTGGGGCTGGGCATGCAGGAATTAACCATTTTGCTCTACATAAAAAGAATCTTACTGAACTATTTGTGTCAACACTGTTTGACAATAGCATTATCTCCTTTCCAGCTTTCTAAATGCCTAATTAGTTTAATTTCATGGAACATTGTCTCAGGAGCAGACTATCACAGAGTGCATTTTCTTTCCTCCTGCACACACTTCTGATCTTACTCTGTTCCATACCACTGTTGTTATTACTTGATTACAGCAACGTGTGTAGACTCCATTGTACTAGAAACTGTACAAACAAATGGGGAAAGATGGGTATAGCATAGGAAGCCAAATGTGAAGCAACAGATTCACACAGCAGTCTGGTGACAGGGACAGAAGTAATTTGAGTGTATCTGTGTTCTAATCCAGTATTTTGTCTACAACATCCTATTTCACTTTGTATTGGCCTTTGCTTTTCTTATTCCTTCACTGAGTGGACAAAGTGAAAGAGCTGCACTCTTCTTGAGAAGAGATACCACTTTGTCTAGTTGGTGTTGTTATCCAACATGATTGAGATGGGTTAAATTAATCTCAGAGTATTTCTTGTTCCCATTCCCTCATGCACAATGCCTATATTGTAAATTGACATCAGGCTTTACCAAGGACTGAAGTTGCATCTTTAAAGCCAAGGGAGAAAAGATTAGGTATTAGGTTTGATATTTTGGGATATGGTGTCTTCTGTCCTCTATAAAATTATTTACATTACACATTTATATATGTACATAATTTGAGACAATTTGATCTGTCCTAGAAAGATGGACTAACCTTCTCTATGATCAGCTGTTTGATACAAATATTCTTAAAATCTGTCTTGCTGTCTGTCCAGTAGCCATATTTCTTTTAAACTATCCAGTTCCCTTTTGATTTGCATGATTAAAATGCCTTCTTCCCTCTTTCTTGCAGCAAGACAAGGGTCCAAACATGGAGACTTTTCCACTGCAGGAAAAGGCTGTTATACACAGAGCTGGCATTGTTTTACCATGGTACATGTAAAAGTATGTTATTTCACCTGCCAGTTTGAAACAGATCTTCTATAGATTTCTGGAAGAGATGGGCTAATTTCACATAGAACACTCAGTACTATGTTTCTTATATGACTGAGCTTGCTGATATTTCCACTGAATGACCTCTCCTATTTAGCCATAGGACACTTAATAATCTCACTTCGTGAAATAATGTCAGAAGAGCTGACAGTAAAGTGGTCCCACATTGTAAGTGTGAGACAGCTCACTTGCTCACAATCCCTGCAACACAGTTCTATCCAGACACTGCCCATTATGTATAATCATCTGTGAGTAAAGCTGTCTTAGTGCAGTATTTGGGATAGTGTAATGGAAAGTGAGATTCATATGGATAGAGTGCTAAAATGCTTGTGTACTTGGGCTAAATATGGAAAACTGGATAAAATCAGAGAAGACCTATTACCAGCAATTTGCACTTGGCTACCCTTTACTACTTACACAGAGAGGGAAGCTGTAGTTTAAACCTTGGTTCTGTGCTCATTAGTATCAGATCTGTGCACAATTGGATCATCCTCTATACATAACATGTTCTGGCTCAGGTACGAGAACCTGACAGTATTTATGTCAAATTAATCAGAGCATACAATACAGTGCTTATCCTGGCCTGATGATGGCTACAGGAAGACAGATGATAGTTGATCCAGCATAAAATTATGCTTTTGAAATATATTAAACAAGTGTGATTTGGCCAAATGAGTTTGTACAGGTTCTGCTTTTTGCCTGAAGTGGCAATAGCTTTTTTGATCTATTAACTATGACCCTAAAACTGTTTTTGCTATCTTCCAGCTGCAGTTTATGAAGAAATAGAGTTTTCCATTTGTAACTTCTGTATGCATAACTGGAGCTGTGCAAGAAGAAATATATGCTTGTTGCCTTGTAATTAAGTGAAACCCCCAAAATAATCTCAATTGAAAAAAAAAAAAATTAAGCAATTGCAGTTTCCTCCTCTATTGAGCTACTACATGCTAGTGAAAAAAATGATAGGAGAAACAATTGTATCTACCACATTCATGTTGAAAAAGTAAGTTCTTCTTTAAGTAATAGAACAAATTCAGTCTTTCAATACCCAGGAAAATAAAAATCTTTTGTTCCCTAAACTTCCTCTTGCTTGGCACACTGTAGTAGATTTGCCCCCAACCCTTCCCTTTTATTTTATCCCTAATGAGCAAATAAACATCACAAGCTGTTGCTGATCAGCCAATTGGCCATTGCTAAACAGAGTGGACAATTAACTATTTTTGTCACTTTTTTCTTCACTGGAGGCATCAGTTTTGGGCTCCTCTACCTGCTGATTTTCCTGAGTACATTGGAACTTGCATTTTTATGATATTCCTTGTGAGTGAAATTGGTCAATGGATTTATTCAAGAAAAAAGCTATTCAAAGATGGGGATAGCCAGCCAGCTGGCCCACACAATAGTATCAGTCTTTTTTTCTTCAATGAAACACGACTGAAAAAAAAAAAAAAAAGTTACAGTGGCTGCCAACATAATAACCTGTTATGAGTGGACCCTGGGAAAGATTCACAAAGGTACTTAGCATGTTATTTCACCTAACCTTTGGTGTCAGGTTCCAGGAGTCAAATTCACAAACCTGCAATATACAGATTTTTGTAAAGATTCAAGTGCACCAGGACTTGACTTCACAATCACTTACACACTAAAGAGTCTAACTAGAAACAAACCTGAGATATTTGATTAGAAATGCAGCCACTGTAGTCTTCCTGTGTGGTCAGGGGAAAGACAGGTGCAGGTGTAAAAGGCAGTTTATCTTGCAGTTGATCAAAACTTAAATTACTCTTTGCAAAAAGCTAGCTTTCTTCATCAGTTATGTAAGAAATGTGGAGTCATTTTTTTCTAATATTCTGTTAATTACTTAAATTAAAAAGAATGGAGCCAGCCCTGAATGGGGTAAGAGAAAATGGCCAAAAGCATAGATTCACAATGGAAAAGGTGGTGGCAGATCATCTGAAATCCCAGCTTTCTTCTCATTTTTTGTGTCACTCTTTGCAAATCCCCCCCCACAAGGCTGTGATTCAGGGATCAGTTCTCTTTCACTCCCCTCTCTTTGTGAATGACAAGTTTCCTGTCATCTTTTCAAACTGATTTGGGAATGGTCATAGCTTATAGGGGTTAAAGTTGATGGTGGTAAGCAACAGAGTTGAGAGCATTTGTCTCCTGAGGAAATTCAACCTCAAACCTTCCATCCAAATGGCACATTCCCTGACCAAAAAGAAGGAAGCTGTTCATGAAGCCCTTTTGAAAAAACTTTTCCAACCTCATGAGTGAGGCATATTCACAGAACACTGGAGTTCTGCAGTCTGAGTTAAAAGGTGATCCTTAAGGAATTGAACTGGGTTGAGATTTTACATATGCCTGACATAACACTTCCTCTAAATTTTATAATATAATCTGAGGTGAGAGAAAAAGAAGGAAAAAATATTAACACTCTCTCCTATTGCCATTCTTTAAAGTGTCCTAAAACTTTCTCTTGATTAATCATATTTGTGAGGTTTGTAGAGCTGGGAAAATAAGGGAAGAGTCCAAAATGTCAATTAAGAAAAGGGAAGTAAAACTTTGGATTATTTCCTTATTTCATTTTTCCAGATTTATTTTACAATTTGCAGAGACGCACAACACTGATTAGACTCACTTGTTTATCCTCATGAAAAATGTACAAAAGAAGCAGAGCTATAGCAGAGCTTCAAGTATTGGGGAAGGCAGAGGTTTATACACATAAAGATGTTTGGAGTAGAGCATTAGGCTGAGCTTTATGTTCTTTAATAATGTTTTAGAGATATAAAAAACACAATGATACACTGTCCTTAAAACTAACTTATATTTTTCACATACTTTTTTCCCCCTCTCTTTTAATGAGAATTAAGAGTGCTCTTTCTTTTTTGTCTTCTGCTCCTGTCAGTTTGAGTTGGTGAAAGGTGCCAGATTGACTGTGATGGAAATTAAAACCCTTTAATTACCCTCTAAACAGGTTATGTGTGGACAACAGATGTGTAAGCTTCCTTCTGACACCCTGCACACAACCAAGCTCTTGTAGCCTGAGAGACACTGCCCGTCTTGGTGAGTGAAAGAAAAGAACAAGATCAGATCTGCACCTAGTGAAAACTGATATTGATGTGAAAACCTGTGCAGCTTTAAGCTCTCTATCTCTGATTTGATCTAGATATTTGGGGGAAGAAATAATCAGTGGAAATTAGGTCTCAATAAAAATTATTATTTCCAAGTAGAAAACAGACCAATACCACTTAAATTTATTAGATTGCAGATAGTCTTACTGTATATGCTTAATTATTAATGCAGCATGTCTCTAATATTTGAATTTGAAGTAGCTTCCATCTTTTTATCAGTACCTATAAAATAGTATTTCCTTACATTATTCTTATTTATATTCCTACTTTATTTAAACCTAAATCCTCTAGTTGTGGTCTCTTCATCACTAAAATAGATCATCAAGTTTAATTTTGTAATAATCTTCAAATAGTTTAAATTCATCAGTCATGTCACCTCTTAATCATCTTTATCCTTCCAAAACTAAGTAATTCTCTCCTCATATGGAAACTCCTCCATTGTATTTACCCAATCAGTTTCTTTGCATTGTGCTGTCTTGATTTCTACTTTCTTTTATATACATTGACCTTATCTAAACAGCATGGGCCAAATTTTCATTTTAGTCATGGAACTCTAAATCCAAAGTAACTCACTTCAGTGACTCTGGTTTTCATTTTATGTCAACAGATTTACTTTGCTATAACAAAGTTTACAATCTAGCATTATGGAGTTTAAAACTCAAATCTCAAAATACCATTGTGTTTTTGTTATACATTCTCTTTTGAGTCAAATTAACATTCTAATAAAAATCTAATAAAAATAAATAAAAAACATATGGGAAATGGAGGGGCCATTTTTACTTCTTTTCTGTCTTATTTGATTCTTATTTTGTTTTTAAAATCTCTGTTGATAAATGACCATCTGAAGTAATGTGAATATCTTATGTGAAAGTTATTGCCTTTTTGTGTGTTGTGAGGTTTTTATTCCAGGTTTGCACAATAAACTCTTAAGATTGAAGGATCATCACAAATTCCAATGCTGCTTCTTTACCTATACACATTTTCTGGGCCTTGCTTCCTTACATGTACATGTAGATCAGCCCACTTTCTTCCAGAATGGCTGAAACTTGAGAAAGCAATCCAGGACAGATTTGTTATCATAAGATGTTCTGTTATTATGCTACTGGCAAGTGGGTTTAGGAACTAAAGACTAGAATAGGCTGTCAAGAAATCTAATTTTTGAAAGCTACAGATGTGCCAGGACTTTTTTTATCTTTCCTTCATGCTCTGCTTTTTCCTAATTTGTGATTTGGATTTAGTGTAAAACTGAAGAACCTGTTTTAAATCCATCCTCTTTTAACAACCTTGTCTACTATGCAAATCATCATAACTTCCACAGAGGGGTGAAGTGATTCTAACATGTTTATATGTTAATTTTTTGAGTAGCAAAAGGAATTACTAGGAAATTGAAAGGACAATATACAAGTTTTCACAGAAGCAGATTCTCAACTGAAAAAACAGAACTGCAAATCATGGTTATGCAAGAAGATTCATTACTAGCATTTTCTGGAGGTTTTAAGAAGAAAATTTTTTTTGTTTGCTTGTTTTTTGGTTTTTTTTTATATTATCTACTCTTTCAGTGTTGTCTTCCCATGTATCTATTTGATGGTACCAGTCAGTTGGAAGAGCTCTTTCTTAGGTTTGGTAGTCCCGCTCTTTACCCTCTGTTCAGTTCTTCCTATCCAGAAGGAAGCTAAGAATTTACTTCATCTCATTTTGTGCCCAAAAGGTAAGTAGAGTGTCTAATTCACAGAGCTGTGTGATGGGATAAAGCATAACCTCTGGAAGAAGTCTGGAATAAAACCAATAACTCTGCTATATTATTGTTAGAGGATTCCCCATATGTCTGGAGTCTGATAAGGGAGACATAGAGCTTGTGAAGGTCCTGAAAAAGCTCATGCTTTAAATACAGTTACTTTACAAATGGTTGAAATGGACTCAAGCATTTCTTCCTGCATTGTCTCCAGATTATTGATTATTGCTCCTTTCAGGAGCTTAACCCTTGTGGAACAAGGCTGGTGTAACAAACTAAGGAAAAGACCTCACTGACCTGAAGGCGAAAGCAACTGTGCTAGCCTACACTACTGCCAAGCTCATTGATTTGGGTGATGACAAACCTGTGTGATGGTCTGTTCCACCAAGGAAATAGGAGAGGCAGTCACCAGCAGATGATGAGTGTGGTTGCACTGTTGGGCTTGAGACTACCCATGAGAAACTAGTTCCTGCCACTCGTTTTCATAGATAGCTGCTCCAACCACTAAAACCTTGCTCCTGAGAAATCAGACCTATCCAGGTATAGGTGATTTTATGTCTATATATTCTTTCACCTCAGAGAGCCACAAAGTATTTTAGGTGCTGAAGGGAATCACCTTGCCAATTCATTGCTAAGGAGAAACATGGCAACTTGTTAAAAATGCACAGCAATATAGCACAACACCTGCTGTCTTCAAATGAAAAAAAAAAAAAAATCCTAGATCCAACTGAAGCTTCAGGGAGGGTTTTTTTTTTTAAGTAGGGAGAATGCAATTAGTCAAATTTCATCACTGTTCTACCCAATGATCTTTAATTACCTTACTTTTATGTCTCTTGTGCAATTGCTCACCTCAAGGATCCTTGCCTCTCCTTTTCTGCTGACTAGGAGGGCAAACTGATAAAGGTATGACTGGTTCTGCAGGCCCCTTTCAACTGAACAGGAGCATGTCATTGTCTCAACATGTCCATTCTCTGACCACCTCTGTAAAAAGGGGAAATGGTATTGCCCCTGTGTTACATCTGGGAAACTTGAATGTTAAATGACTTCTCAAAAGTTGCATGGGAAGACTAGGGCAGAGCATGCACTCTGTTTCATTTCTTGAAATCTATGACAGTGCTGCTAACCCTCATTCATCCTTTCTCTCTGAATCCCTAAGCCAGCTTCTGTTGCAGTTCCTTTGAAGTCAGTTGCATGTATACCTTCTATACTCATGGACATGTTAAAAAAAAAATGAGGCCTCAGCCTAAAGTTGTGATATACTTAGATAACCAGATATAATTAGCTATTTCTTCAAGGATTTAAACTTAAGAATAAGAAATTTAGCAAGGAAAAAATCTGATTCTGTCTTTATAATAGTTTTATACCCTTTTTTCTTCTATCCCATTCAACCATTGCCTGTGATTTATGCCCGAGTACATGGAAAAGGAATATATGTCATTTATTTCCACAGAAAAGTTTCTTTGCTTGTGTAGCTGCAGACTGAGGATGCTGAGGTCCCTGAACCCAGAGAATGTTTCTGGTTTTCAGAAGCCTAGTAACATCCATGCACTGATTAATATATACTCTGCTCTTCTCTCCATATGGATATGGTCCGAGGTTCCCTTTATTTGGCCTTTATCAGGATGTTGATTATTTCTGTTGTTCTGTGTTGTAGAAAAAAGTAGACATTCATCACTATACTGCATGAAGCTTTCTCCATACACACTGACCTCATCAAAGCTTTGTTCATCCTGTACATAAGTATTCATTTGCAGTCTTAATAGAAACACTAAAACCAAAACTGAGAAACTCAGTCCATTTATTCTAAAAATATATTAAGAAGGAAAGTTACTTAAAAAAAATTATTCTGATGTCCTCATCAGAAAAACCCAGAGAAATTCATGGCATTTATTTAGCAGAAATGCTGCGTAACAAAATTTAAAACATTTCTCCAGTTCATTACATATGGACTTAGTTCTGAGCAGCCTGAACTATAGAGTAAGTATTTGTTTCCCTAAGTACAATAACAACTAAAGTGCAAAGGAGAACATTAGAAAATAGATATCCTTTAGATATACTTACCTAGCAGTTCATACAGAAATGAGTTTGAAAGGTTGGAATGCCCATAGGTCTTGCACAAATCTGATGGGTGGTGCCTCAACTCATCAGCTGTTAGGTGAGGCATTTCCGAGGGGATGATGGGAGTTTAGCACATCAAAACAAGAGACCAAGGCACTCAAGTGGGGTTCATGCACATACATAAAATAGATATCTAGAAAGACAGACCTTCACTGTGGCCACAGTTTTTCACAGGGCAATTCAGAAAGCCCAACCATGGAACAAAAGCACATTAAATAATCTCTGGGTTGTCACCAGTTATTGTGAGAACATTTCCCCAGGGATATATAATTTCCAGGATTTTCTCTTCTATCAGGCCCATATTCCAGCTCTTGTACAGTGACATTTGGGAGGACCTTTGAGGGCCTCAGAGATATTGATACACCTTCAATTTGCAGTCTTATGACTTGCAGAAGATGTGGATGTATAGCTGAACAATGTATATAGTAATAGTTATTATTATAGCACAGCATATAAGTTTTCAATTAAATTTTCTCTTCTACTGTCTGTCATCCAAGATGGGCTGTATTGCAGGACCTGTGATCAGAGTAAAATAAGAATACAGAGTTGTTGCAAAAATAACTCTGCTGGCCAACCAAGAGAATGATTACCCAGAGAGAAGAGGGGTGGAGTGAAGTGAAGGGAGAAAGAATGGTGGGGAACAGAGATATTGCAATGGTAATATGCTAGCAGAGTCTTCCATTGGCAGACAAATAACAAAGGATTTTGTAACCTTCTGTCACTTGCATAAAGAGAAGCACATGTACAGAGTGACAGAAGCTTGGGCCTAAAGTTCTAGGTCCTTCTCCCATTATCAGGCAATGGTTATTGTTTGTAATAAAGTCTTATCCTATACTGTTTACATCTAATATCTTTTCAGCACAGACCATTCTTTTAGTCTTAAAACATCTCCTTATTTTATGTTCTTTTGTTATGTGATGAGTGGAGACATGTAATACAAACTTTTCATTTCATCCATCTTTATAGCTGTATTCAGTAACCAAGCTTGATTATTAAATTTGAGCCTTATTCTGCATCAATCTACTCCTGTGCTATGTTCTCAGGCCAAGTCATCTAAGCAGACCATAAACCAGATGTGATTCTTGACTTTTTCAGGACTTAATTTTGCCACTTGGTTTGGATCACAGGGAAGTTTTCAGCTTGCAGTCTTTGATGCCTTATGTTTGCATTCATAAAAATTATATAGAAAGTTATAAAAGAGTGATAAGGCCTTCCAGTTTTACCACGAAATGGAAAAGTTGTCCACACAAAGAATTTATAACCATCTTGTAGCAATTTCTAGGATCTAAAATCATTTTAGCTGATTATGCATTAGAGATGTTGAAAAGAATGTAAACCTACCAGTTTCTATGCAAGAATCATGAGAACCAACTCCATTTCCCGCTTTTATATACCAAAGGCTGTCTTGAAACCCCACTTACATTCTAAGATACATTGACTTCAGTAGCACAATTTATGTGAGTAAGGAGGATTTGAATGAATGAGGGTTTCAGCCATGGGTTCTAAGATCAAGAAGCATGAAAGCCTTTTAGTTAATTCACTTCAGCATCACTAATGCTGAGTGACTGAAAAACTTCTGTTATGATTAATGATGTTGGGATTTTTTTCAAATTATAGAGTCAGGATTCTTTGTAAGTCTTTCTGCATGTTTTAAAAATATGATAGTTACATTAAAAACATCTTTACAATATATTAGTTATGTTAAAAAGCATGCATATTCTAAAACTAAAAATTGGTGAGATAAGGATTTTAAGCCAAGATTTCTAGTCATAGAATGTTGTATAAGAAATTTCCTTTTGGAAATGGATGTATTCAAACGGTGAATGCTTTCAACAGTATTGTGTATGTGAATTTTGTGACAAGCCAACAATGTTGTTATGTTTTATCCTATGGAGGTTAGCAAAAATGTAGTTTGTAGAAAACTGAAATAATTTTAAAATGAAAACTTAGAAACATTCTTAGTGTCGAGTTACAAATAGCTTCATGTTAGGCATCTGCACCATCCTCTACCATCTTTCATTAATATCCTTTTGGTAGACAATATAATTTTTGTCTCAACAATTTAAATCACCCAAATGTAAACATAAGTTAAGAAACATTGATGCACAGAAAGGAAAAATTACACTAACCTCTTCATTTGATACGATAGTGCTTTCACTTGGCAGATTGCATACAGTTTTACTCATAGTAATAAACTCTTTTCACAGTAAGTTTTGTTGCAACACCCTGCTATTAACAGTGATATTTCATGCCCTTAATGATAACTAAGCAATGGAAATAATAAGGCAATTTACAAATACAAAAACAAAAAGAAGTTGTATTTCTTCACATATGTAGGATATGTTCTGATCCATTTATGTTTCTGCTGAGTTCTGCTGAAGCATGAAAAAGGTTGTAAATCATATTTGACTTATATCCCATGGGTCAGTAACCACTCTTCTAAGATAGCTGAATGGAATGGGAATAACCACTTTCGGAGGCAGAATGTGAAATCGGAACTGTGATGCACTGTATAAGGCAGGAAACCATCACTTAAAAATTATCAACAGCTTAAACTCAGGTGTTTTCACTTCTTTTTTCAATCCAGGTGAGGAAAGAGTAGAACAGAATGGCGCAATGGCAATCCTTCATGAACTTTAACATTGTTGTGGGATGGGCCTAACAGGGTCAGAGACTGCTTCAGAAGTGCAGGGAAAGTGTCAGGGTTTTTGCTGGAATGATCTGAGAAAGAGGCAGCTGGTCCCATCAGTTCTTATTTTTAAGGAGCAAACAACATCTTCCACCATTTAAAATTCAAGACCCTCTCCTGACTGTATGGCAGTACACATGCTGTATATATTCAAGCGAGCAGAAGCCCTTTGAGGAAGTATTGTAGAAAGGGTGAGATATAGCTGCTAATCAATTCTATTTATATTGTACACACTATATGAAACTACTAATGCAGACCCAGTTTTGTCCGTAATGAAAATGATAGCCAGCTCTTTCTTGGTCCAGTGGGACTAGGATCAAGCCATGACAGTGTTCGGTGTGACACCCTCTAACCCCCAGAAGCATGTGATGAAGATGCTCTCATATACCCAGGCAGAAATGTTGTGACATTCAGTGCATCTGCGAATGGAATAGCTCTGTTTGCACCTGCTCTTTTATCTAGGCTGCCTTTTGCTATTTCAATCAAGTTCCAACCATGTCCTCTCTTTTCTCTGGATCTTAAACACTTAACCACAACCAAGAGTAAAGAGCAGCCTGACACTTCCTGAGCAGGGATGTAAGTTGCTCTTTGCTGAAGTTGCCAAAAGTGATGACAGCAAAAAAAGGCAACTCCCACTGCTTGCAAAACTCATCCACCCTCTCCTGCTGGCCAGACTGGCACTACCCATGCCAGAAGCAAGTAATACAAGTTCATGCGAGATGCAGCATTTATCTCACATTGTCTTCATGTTCTGCTGCCCCTCAAACACTGAGGATACAAGACAATAACAGATACTTGTATGCACGCATGTTTACACATATGTGTGTGTAACTGTATATATGTACATTAATGCATTAACTCATTTGTAAGTGAAGGATAATCAGCAATGTCATGATGTCATGAGGGCCTGTAATTGCACATGAGTCTGGACTCTGTGCCTTGATCTGCAGTCTCACATTACTGGCAATAACATTTCTGGTGTAATCATGCATATACTTCGTATTTCTCTGGCAAGGATGAAGCTGTAGGAGCTAATGTATTCTGAGTCAGACCAACTGCCGCTCATGAAGGGAAAAAAAGACTTGCTTGAGTAACCGTAATAATTGGAAAATTATTTTGATAGCCTGAAACAATCTAATATATTACAGAATTTTATTAAAATAATATCAAATCAAATTAACTGCTATTCCATAATGAATTAGGTAACAAGGTAGGCAGATATTAATCGGCCTTGGCTCCCAGGCAGGGGAGCCAGGAATTTATTAGCTCTTGCGGCTTGTGTGAGAGTGAAGAGAGAAATCAGTATCACAGGCTGCAAGGGAAGCCCCTGAGACAGCTGAGTTTTTACTTTTTTCTCACTTTCACTTTATAATCCATCATTAAACACTTGTATTTCTTTTATGTGGGGTCTTATGAAATTTTTAATTTTTTAATTGCTTTGTGATTTAATAATGAGAATTTTTTGTCCTTGTGTGTGTGCATAGCATGTGTAACTCATCTGCCAATATTAGAATTAACTCACCTTTGTCCACCTATAGCTAACCTTTATGAAAGAAAGAAGTAATTTGACAACTTGTCTAATTACCAGCAGAAGAGCTGCCCAGTTCATGGGCATTGTAGCATCAGTAACCAGGTTTAATAGGCTACTAGACCTGTCCTGTCCCATCCTATCCTATCTGAAGGGGTGAAAGGAGGAACAGTGGGCAGCAAGCTTGAAAGAAGGGGCAAAAAGGGTGTGGTGTCCTTCAGAAAGATTCTGGTAGTTGCACTACATACTTAGGAAATGATGAGGGTATGCTTTGTTCATTCTATTTTGTTGGCATCAGAATTTGCTATGATCAGCACTAACTGTATTTCATGCTGCTTTGTGCAGTCTGCCACTAATTCCTGGCTGGGTGATGGCCCTAGCAGCTACATGAGTAGCAGAGGACTGGAATCTGACTTTCTGTGCTAGGTTTCTGTTTGTACAGAGAGACAAATCCCCTTTAGCCTGAGCTATGAAAGGTGAAGTCACAAATCATGCCAGTACTAGCAAGAAGGAAGACATTTATTTGATTCAAAAAATCTCATGCAAAAAAACTTTTGGAGCTGGAGCTTATTGAGTCATGACAAGAAGTGAATCTGGAATGGTGTGTTTTTGGGAGAGTGGCTGTTTTGGGAGGCTGATGGAAAACCAGCAATGGATATAAGGGAGTTAGCAGCAGTGAGTAAATTGACCAAGTGGAAACTGGCGGTGAAATCAGACCTCTGTACCTTGGAATAAGCTGTTTTGGAGTCCCACTCTTGAAAAACAGTTGAGGAAATAAAGGTGAGAGGAGACTATTTTGTCTCTGAAATATCCTATGGATATTGGAACAAAAGCTGGAGGTCTATATCCGTCTCATGTATCCCTCCTCAAAAGAGAACTGGGGCTTGTTGCTGGGACCTCTCAGCCAAAGGAAGGATAAAAAAAAATGGTATAGCACTTCCATGCAACATTTTAAAAAATGTCTCTAGCTTTGGTTTTCATATATTTAGAGTCAATAAGTGACCAGGGACACTTGCTGCTTCCAGAAGTTCTGCCTTTGAGCAGGGCCAGCTGGAGCAATGTTTGTGGTCCTGCTTGGGAGGAGGATAGTGTGACACTGGTGTTGTTCTGCAACACAAGCTCTATGTGTCCCACCCTGTCTTGCTGTCTGCAGTTTTTCTCAGAATTCTGGTCTGTGTTGACTTTGCTTCATAAAAAATAGTCTTTCCCAGCACTGATATTTTCTGTTCCCTTCTCTGTTTGTGTCTGGGGAAAAGAAAACAAAACAGAGTAGGTCAGAAGAACAGAAGCCTCCAATGCCCTTTCCAGATAGGACACAAACTTGACTGTGCAGTCAATAATAGGATACATGAGACCAATGAAATATGTATTGCAGAGCAACACCAGACCTATCCATTACTCTCCAAAGCATACTGGCCAGACACTGGTCAGATGACTTTAGTTCCTGTATTACTCTGTCATGTTTTCTCCTTGATTATCTCTTGCCTCCTTTTGCCTTACTTGCTACTTTCATTTGGACATGGAATTTCTTGAGCATTCTGTTTGTCTGCTGGACTTTCATGATTGTCACTTCTGGACAAGACAATCTACACCTATTCAAAGACTGCTTAAAGAAGGGTTCTCTGGTAGGCTGAGGACGCAGTTCCTTAAACTTCTGTACCCTACTACCTGCATCTTACAAGACATAGCTCTAAGCTGAGATATGTAAGTACCACATGGCTCAGAGACCAGGGCTCAAGGGAGACTCTGGAAGTTACCTGCACATTGAAGCTGATACAGTCCACTGCTCCACTGGGCAGCAGGGCTGTGAAAGCTGGAGCACCTAGGATGTTTTCTCCCTCAGTTTACCCAGCAGCCTCACGCTAGCCCAATTCAGCTTGTAGTCATGCAGCGGAAACCTGGAGTCCCAAGAGGCATGGGATGCAAATCTGGCACTTGAAAATTCCCAGTTGTCAGGCCTCTCCCCATCTTGTCTTAAAGAAATATCTGCATGTACTCCAAGGTATTAATGCTCATACTTTTGAGGTGCAGTAACACGTGGGCCTTTTGTTATTCATGTTTTGCACATAAATACATCTAAAATGAAATTAACAACTCCCTGGTTGATAATTGCTTTGAAGGGAATGAGATCTGATTTACACAAGCCCACTGGTTAGGGAGATAAATAAGAGACCTTAAATTAAGAATGAGGGAGAATCAAGGTCAAATACATAATGGTGGAGATACATGTGAGGACAAACTGGCCTTTTGGATCTATCTTTTTATAGAAACATTTAGTTGTAGAAGTCATTGTATGGTAGTGTGAAATGGGATATTTTTATTAAATATCAGATCATTGACTGAAATGATGCACAAGCAAGAGTAATTGGCACTGATTAAAACTAGTTAATGAAGATTTTGTTTTTGCCATATCCTTCCAAAAGTTAAGAGACAATTTGGGTTTTCCTGCTTTGGGAGCTACACAAAGGTGAGAAGGTTTGTTTCAGCCTGATGGAGATGAGACAATAACAGAAGGCTTCTAGGGGATTAGTGATGGAGATTTGGGAGGCATCTGCCTGGGGATCTGAATGTGTTAGCTCTCCCAGGGCCCACAAAACTGAAGTCTGGACTAATCTCAGATCATGTTTCACACAAGTCTTACTATCAGTTTGAGTTCTGTACTTCAAACCCCTTTAAGCTCTATTTGGGGTTCTGAGTGAATTTAAATGCAATCAAATCACCAAACTCTGCCTAAACAAATTATTGTCTCAATTCTTGTCATTTGTATCTCACTCCTAACTTACCTCATCCTCTTTCTTGCACAAAGCATCCAGGTCACAAAGGCAACTTCTACAAAGAATATTAAATCAAGTAATTTCTACCTGGCTTCTATTAAACATAATCAAAAGCCACCACCATAGCTGACAAGTTCTCTATGCAAAATAAGCCAAACAGCACTGAGCTGCTGGCATACAAAAGAGCATGAACATTCACTCAAGTTGTAGACCCCCAGCTGCAATTATTAACTCATGCAAGTAGGCATGTTTGCAAAAATATAATCCAATCACAGCTGTATTGAGCACACGAGAAAAGAAATCACTAAGGCTACAGCAGTGGAAAGATGTTCAGCACTAAAAAATCTCTCACATCTTGGTGGGTTGCACCTTCCATGTGTTGAAAGGCCTCAAATTACCAGTTTGCTTATCTGTTCAAGCATTTGAACAGTCAATAGAGCTAGTCACATGTTAAAAGGGAGGTCTTTAGGTGTTTTGGAGGCTGTGGGACCTTCATTCATGTTCATGCCTGTCCTGGGTGTTGTTGCTGTAATGCTGTCAGTGACCATTTGCTTGCCTTCTGCAAGTTGCAGTCTTCCATTAAAATCATAATGTGCTTGACTGATGCATCTCTATAAAGGGATAGTGCTTTAAAAATAAGAGTCTGAATTCTCACTTATACTGAAGCCATTTTACATCATTCTGTCAAGCGTAAGAGGTCTTTCAAGTGGGTGTAGAAGTAACTTATGGCCCATTTACACAGCCAGATCAGTGTGAAGTGACCTTCATGCAAATGACAAACAGGTCCCAAATCATGAAGTTACTTTTTTTAAAGATCCAAGTTGGCCAAGGATGATTTGAGAGGGGAAGTGTTTTTCTTTTTCTTTTTATTTATTTATTTTCTTCTCATATTAGTCAAATGAGGTTGATTGCTTTAAAGGATGGAAGAGTTCACCACGGCTCCAGAAAAACATCAAGTATAAGAGCCTAGATTATGTCAGAAGACATGCAGCAGCCCACGCATTAGACTTGAAATCTGTGCTCACACCTGCCCCAACTCATTTTTTTTCTCTTTGCATTTATTGAGATGACACAATGTCAACAGAATTCTGCAAACTTTATGACAAAATTGTGACAGATCTGCAATGGCAGAATGACTTATGGAAATGTTGAAGTGGCTTCTCAATCAAGCCTCAGGATAGCTTGTGACTCCATTGTCTTAGAGGTCAGAAGTGAGACTCCACCAAGAAGAGACATCATTTGATTCTGGTCCAATTTTCTGCCATATGCTGGAGGTGGGAGGGGGGAATCAAGGCTTTTAATTGCTTGATTACTATGTTTTCTCATCTGTATTCCCCAAGTTAAAATGCTTTCCATAGCACACTCAGTTGTTTTCAATGTGGTCTCAAAAGTTTTTAAAATATTTAAGATCTGATTCCTTATGTTCTTTCTTTTTTTTTTTTTTTCTATAACTCTTTCCAAATAATCTACCATTGCCCAGAACAAAATATTGGGCTACCATGGACATAAGCAAGGAGGTGGTACTGGGTTGGCAGTGTTTCATTCTGAGTTCATATCTGTGAAAATTACTTCACAAAGTGTAAAAGAATGATGGGTCAGACCTGTTGCACACTGTGAATTTGACAGATTAGGTAGGCTATCCAAGCACAGATGGATGGTCAGAGGTTACTTACTTGTGGTATCTTGCTTACCTTTGTGGAGAATGTCTCTTCATTTCTATCACCTTTGGTAAAAATTTGCTTTCTTTTTCAAGTGTACTTTTAATATAGTTTTCCTAAAGTGGTAAATCTGCATTTCACAAAACTATAAAAAGTCAGAACTGAGAAAGAAACTGCTTCTTTGCTAGATATATTCTTTAAATTATGTATACAAATACAACTGGGGAGCTCCAGCCTATTGAGATCACAAACTGTTTGGTGAGACTGGCAGGAGGGGACACTGAGCCCTGCTCTGGACTCTGCTTCATGTCTATTTTAAATACAGAGTTCAGAGTCATCAGCTAAACTCTAGTGAGCTCAAAGTGGACTACAGTGGCCCTCAGGCAGCTCCTCTTGCTGCAAACAGCTGCAGCTGTGCCCTTCAGAAGGGATAAACCTATCTGTCATAGGAGCAAGATTTAGGAGAGCCACACGTGGGGTAAGTGAACACGTGAAGAAGTGGTCTATTTCTTTCCCAAGTCCTGACTTTCTGAGAGTGCAAGTAAATTTACTCATTCTCTGCAGCTTTCCATAACAGCATTTTGGTCATAGGAGAAATCTGTCCCTGGGCTAGCAAGCATTAATTAATTAAATTTTCTAGAGTATATTTCTCATTGTGGTTACCAAGTTCCTCTCACCTTTTCAGATTTGGATTTAAAACCTTCCTAACCTGACTTCTCCCAAAAGCAAATAGAAAATCCTCTTGTGAGAATAAGAAAGGATCAGTCCTTATAACAGTGAAATAGAGATGAAATGCTTGGCAGTGCAATTGTGCTGCAATGAGGGATGGGCACCAGACAGATGGACAGTAACTAGCAGTTCACACCGTAATAGTGGGCTCAGAAATAAAGACGAATCCAGTCAATCAACCAAACAAAACTCTCTACTTGCCTGCCTGTTTCTGCTACTGTCTCATGCACCTCAAACAGGTTATTGTATCTGAGGTAAGTAAAATGTGATTTTACAGTAAGTGCCACAGAGCTAAAATGTTTGGAGAGAGAGTTCAACTTACCTGTTTGTGCTGGCAACATTAGGAAATGCTCCTTCATTTCCATTCCAAGCAACATCAGTTCATTGTCAGACCTGGCTACTGAGATGCAGTGAAAGGAAAAGCTGTGAGCATAGAACATTTCAGTGACTTTCCTTGAAACAAACCTATTCACAGTTCACTGAAAGAGCTTAAGGAAACTCGGATGCATCTGCACAACTTTAGCGTGGCAGGCGGGTACCACAACTGCTGCTTGTTTATATTTAATGACTATGATGTTATGGCACTATTTGTTTATTTAAAGATTAACTTCTGTGCTCAGTCAAACTTTAGACACATTATTTAAATATAAGCCAATTTGCCAATCATGTATCTGCGGCTATTTTCCTCCATAAATAGTTAATAATTGAAGATAAATGTTTGTAAACAAGATACTTTTTCCTCAACATTCATTTTATTCTCCTGCTCATTCATACTAGAGGTCATTTTAATCTTCTGGTTTTAGTATTTTATTTTGGAGTCTTTTTTTATTTTTGTTGGGAATGTCCATGACCAAACAACTCAATGGATGGATGACAAGCATTCAACATGAATCATATAAAAGAAGAGAAGGACAAAGAAGAAAACATTCACACATGAATTCACAGTCTACTGAGATGTCTGAAAAAGAAAAAAATGAAAGAAGAAATCTATTCTTCAGACAGTGTCAGAATGAGGTAAATATATGCTGAACCATTTTTTAATCCATTAACTGGGTAGGATATACAAATGAGTATTACTTCAGCTGGCTGAAATGCATTACAACTGTACCTGTTTCTCTTCACTCTGATTTTGTCATTCACTAGGAACACACTTTTTTTTTTTCCCAAATAAATCATATCCTGATTCAGCTGCAGGGTCTTAGAGCCTCCTGTTTTTCTCTTATACACTATTGTAGAAGTGATATAATTCTGGCCAGTGATAAACTGGTGAAAATTAAATAGAGTGCTGCAAATCTTATTTTGAAATGACACTGTCTGAAAAACAGAAATTTCAGTAGGCTTTTAATGTATCAACACATTTCTGCTCATCCAGTATAAACTGCAGACATTTTGACAATTATGTTGGGTGTGGAAGATTATGGTCAGGTCCCTGCTCTGAATCAGTTTGAGCTGAGATTTATTAAATATTCATTGTAAAAGAGAAAGTCAAGCAGAGCAAGGATTTGAAGCTGCAGTTCCTTCACCCCATACAAACATCCCACCTTTGCCAATAGGTCCTCTGCTTGCATGAACAGGCTCAGCTCTCCTCTGTTCTTAGCACAATTACTGAATAACATTAGGTCTGTGATATCCTGATGGTTGTCCTTTTTTTGTTGTCTGTCTTTCCTGCTTTTTCCCTCTCCTAAAAACCAGTTTTGAAGATGAAGTAAAAATGAAGTTGGGCCAAAGGGAAGAAAGTGCCTGAGACATAGATGGATTGCCATAAAAATATTGCATTTTCATACTATTTCTGACTAAGCTTAAAGGTTAATATTCAAAGCATTAGTAAAGTTTTCACCATTCTATTCCTGGATGCCTGAACAGATTGTCCGTATATGGAGAAGAATCCTAAAGTTACTAGTTTTTATAATATTCACGGTGTCTGATGACTGATAAAAGTAAAGATTTTCAACAACAAAAATATGCACATCATTTTATTTTTAAAAGTCTTACTGCAAAGAAGACACTTTTAAATTGCTGTTGGGGACAGGACAATACAAGAGTAATACATTTTCTTCCAGCATATTTCTCTCTTTAAATATACCATTTCCTGTTCTCTTCCTAGAGGACCTTATGTGCCATGGACCCAAATGCTGATATACTGATATTTTTTCTTGAAAGCTTCTGTGTGTCTGTGGCTTTGTTAGACATCAATGGCACTGAGCACTGCTCAATCTCTCCTCAAAAGGAAACTCAAGAAAATTAAGAGTGAGTCAATACTTCTGTGGAAGATGCAGGAAATACCAGGAACACAGAGATGGGGGAACAGATCCTACATAAAGCCATGATGTGGTGGGATGACTGACTGGGTTCTGGTTTTTTTGAGGCTTATCTGGTTTGTCATTTTTGGGTCTACCAGTATTCTTTTAATACCAAACTGCTAGACACTGCAAACAATGAAGAGCAATAGCCAACTTTTTGGTTTGTGTTGCACCAGGTGCAGAGTCACTTTAGAATTCATAGCATTATAAATCAGACCAAAGAATGGAAATCCTTCCTAACTTGCAGTCATATGCTGGATAAAAAAAAAATTCTGTTTCAAATGGTTACTGTACTCTTTTTCTTCAGAAGGGTGGACACTTGAACTGATATGCATTATAGCTGCACTTTCAGTTTGAATACATACACCCAAAAGGAAAGCCTCTGTCAGCTTGCCTTTCCATGTTTCCTTGGTGACAGTGGTGCAATATTGGGCAGCTAGGCTAATCCAAAACATAGTTATTTAAACATTTATTATTTTATATGTGTGTTAAAATTTAAACACATTTTAAAGGCATTCCAGCTGCATCTTTATTAACTATATACTATCAATTGCTGAACTGGAAGGAGTTAATCACATCTTTCTAATTTTCTTTTATAAATATGTGATTAGCCTGAATTATTAGGAAGGCACAATAGCTTTATTCTTCCTGTCAACTATGTGCAGAGAAGTCAGGATTAGTAATCTCCAGGGATCAGGAGCTGATTTGGTGGAGGCAGGCAGGAGGCTGGTTAACTTTTGAACCTAAGAGGGCTTTGCTGGGCAAGGGTGACAGCTGTAGCATCTTTAGCCTGGATTTGAATTTGAATTCTATCTAGCAGTGCAGCAATGCTATGACTTGGCAATATGTTATATTAATCTTGGTGACACAAATGTCAGGGGCTTTTTGTTACATGTCCTCAAACAGATTTAGGTAATTAATGTTAAATTGATGTTATAAAACCACCATTCTATCTTTCTTACTAATTCTGATCTACTGTAAATAGACAGAAATATTCACAGGCCAATAATCCCAGTGCTGTTTGGGGGTTTTGATTTCTTTTTTATCATGAGTGTGAGGTCAATAGTTGCTGTAAGAAATTTGTCTCTGAATCTGAAAGAGTTTATATAGAAAGCACATTGTAAAAATAGGGATGGGTCCTGAATGTGTTCTCCTGCTGAGAAGGCCATATACTATTTCATACTGTAGGCTTAAGTGAGAAAATGGGCCAATGTGTCAGAATTTATCAGCTTTTCAACACAGTTGTGGGCTATTAAATGTTTATGTAGCAGATGGGAACAGCGGAGAACTACAGTGCATAACACACATGCCATGTTGGGCCAAGAGGAAATGAAGTTCTCCAGCCTTACCTCTTTGCTGTGCTATGAACCTATGACCTCATAGCCCAGAGGCAAAAAAGCTACCTGCAGAGATGTCAGCAGTATGGAAAAAAGAATCACAGTGAAGCACAAACACTCTGCTCTGCAGAGATGTTTTTTAAAATCCTTTAGGCTTTTTGTCCACTTGGCTCAGTCTTGGCAAAGATGTTGAGGAATTATTTTAGGTACGACTAGGGCATAGAGATCAAGTAAAATGGGTAAATTAAATGAGTGGAAAATAACTGAGGATGGAATATTTGAAATGAACTTGCTGACAATGGAATGCAATGGGTCAGAGAATTGATGAGAGATGCAAACTATGAAAATACCATTTCTTGGGAAAGTTCAGGTGAAATAGTGTATTCAATGGGGAAAAGTACTTCTGTGCTAAACAGGAGCTCAGATCTGAAAAGAATTTCAATAGACTTATGCTTGATATGTGTATTTTGTTAGGAACTGAGATTCATTTTTCTCAACGGGAAAGAGCTCAGAGAGAAACCTCTGCCTGAGTTTTTCAGTCAATTAGCATATTCTTTAATTAATGAATTAAATTAGAGAATTAAACTTGGGCAATTGGTGAGGATAGATAGCACTGTTGTAAATTTTACACTTTGGGGAGCCTTTTGCTCTGGCCCTTTCCTTCCTAAATGATTGGTTAATAAATCTGAGTAATGAAGCATGCAGATAAAAGGTAAAAGTTTCAAATGCATCTAATTGACTCCGAATACAAAAGCTATGGGATTTATTGTCCTTAGGACATTTAGATACCTCTGGAAGTTGTACTCACCTATTCCATTGTTAACATTGATGATATAATGAACAGTAACAGTCCACAAGTGGAATAAAATAAAAAGTGAAAGTAAGATTACTTACGGACTTCAGGAACCAAACTGACCCCAGTAATAACTCCATAGATCTTGTGGTTGAAACTGGCCTAAGAGGTCCTGGCAGTTTACTCCAAATATACATTGAATAACAAATGGCTAAACTGGTTCTGCACTAATAGATGATGCTCTGCAATGTCTTCTCATCTCACACTGATTCTTGGGATCATTTCCTACAAGCCTCTGCTCCCGGACAGGCAGTTCCCAAGTCAATGGTCTGTTTTATTCTCTCTCCATAATGTTAGATATGGATTGTCTACACCTTTGAAATGTTAATTTTCTTTTGAACACTGTGTTTTAAGGCTGTTCCCGGTGAGCCACATTTTTCCCCTCAGATACCTTCTTTGTAGTTTCTTGAGAAACTGATGAACTAGTTCTTGTTTTGTACCTCTTTAAGGTCTGGAAACACAGTTTTTGCTACACCATGGCAGGGCTGCACCAGACGGTACACTCCCATGTATTGTGTACCACAGCACCTCTGTGAGGTCCCACTAGGCCATTCCCACATGGGTTTGTAGAAAAGTAAATGTAAAATCACTAAATGTAAAATAAGTAAATGGCAGTCCAAGCTGTATGGACTGTGAACCAGAAGAACACAAAACTGTGGGTACCATGAAAAGGAGCATGAGGGAACCGTGGAAAGAGGGAACTTGAATGAGAAGGACTTAGAGGTTAGGCAGTAGACCACTTCCTTGGTTTACCATGTTTAGCCTCAGAAGTCATTCATAAATGCACTGGTGTTTGCAGTGTTTTCCTCCTTATTTTCAAATTGTAGGGTTTATTGTGACAACAGTGGTATTGTTCATTATGCTGTCAAAAAAAGCCATGCAGCAAGATGACTTCCAGTAGTTCAGCTTCTTTGGACTATATGTGGCAGCTCACAGACCTCCACAAATTCTCAGAAGTTATTTGCATTGAATTAATATGCTAGCTTCAGTTTAAGGTGGCCTTGAAAGGATGTTTTTTACAATAAATGTATATTTGTCTCAAGATGGCAGCTTTGAAAGAATAGAATAGAATAGAATAGAATAGAATAGAATAGAATAGAATAGAATAGAATAGAAATGCATAAGCTTTGATCTGGTATTCAGTTTTAGAAAAGCCTGCAGCCGATGACTGGTTTTCACACTCTTTGCTTTGTTTAAGATGAAATATATAAAATTCTGAAGTCCCATATTAATTCAGAAATCACTCCAAAATTTCCATGGGTTTAAGAATATTAGCAACCTGGGTAAATACTAGAAAATATGACCAGAAGACAGAGTCTTTGCTAAATAGAAGCTTTCACATTTCTATGAAAATGTTTAATTTTAAAAATCTTCAGTGTTCAGTGCAGCTGAGAGAAGTTACAGCTTACATCATAGCATCATCTCAGAAATAGGGTGTGACAATTCAGTTTCTGGGGTGAGTCCACTTTGTTCCTATACTTTTTTTCAGCTGAAAACATTTTTTACATTTGAAGACAACGTGAATGAAAGGTTTTATGCTACAGAATATTGAGATAAGCAGGGAAGAACTTCCTTTTGTGAACCATGGAAGTTCCTCACATTAGTCATACTAATAAATAATAGACTGTACCTACTGAGCTCCCCTTTGAAACAGGCCTCCTTGTGCTCAAGGAAAAGCTAGTGCTGGATTCTTCCTTTTAAATTGCTCATTTCGTTTTGCATCTTGCTTTGCAGACAGTGCTAGTAGTTACCGGTGTTTGTAGGAATAGAAAAGGTGGGAAAATGCTGGTTTTTAAGTGTTCTGTTTCCTTTCACTACACGTTAAGTAAATTCCCTGTTAAGAAAGCCTTATTCTGCCACCCTCCCCCACCTTTCCTGTATAAGGTTTTGTGAACTGCACTCTAAATCTCTAATAGATTGCCAACTCACTATTTATCTTGGGCCACCATTTCCTTTCCTTTGTACAGTTCTCGTTCACAAGAATTTTTGCAGACAGACCTCAGTAAATGCTGTTGCACTAAGATATTGTGGTATCTGCTAAGAGCCCAGTAAGAATCAATGCCTTTTTATTTAGAAGTTTGTTACGAGTTATGTTCTTCTTGTATATTTTGCTGGTGAGGACCAGAACCCCTCACAGCATATCTGAACTGACTCTTCTGAGTTGTGCCAAACAGAACAGCCCTGGTTTACCTGGACTCCCGCGACAACAGACTTGATGGCAGCCAAAGAAATCGAGAGGCAGCTGAGCGTGACAACTGACATCAAAGCGAGAATGCCACACCTTGATCCAGGTTTCACTCTACCTGCCGGGGCAAACTTATTAACGTGACCACCCTGAGAATTCAAAGGAGCAAATACACACAGGCACACAAAATCCAGCCACTCAAATTTGAAAATGAAAATAGAAGTCTAGACAGATTTTCTTCAGAATTCATTGCTGCTGCCCTAATTATTTGGATCCTGTTCTTTATCTTGCTCTTTTCAAAGAATAAGAAGAATAGTTAATTTCACTTAATAGAATAATTGAATGACATAATTGTGGTGGGTTTTGTTTGTTTGTTTGGTTTTTTTCTTCAACAATAATGTTTTAGTTAAGCTGCTGTCTCTTTCTGTAGAGCTGCTAATGACCAGGCTGCTCAAACAATGAATTAGTTAATTCTTTGTTTCCTTGCTGGACCATTTGGACTAACTTAAGCTGATGAGGATTTTGTGTACATACATGTGCTGTAATGATTGGTTTTGTCTATGATGTCCTGAACTGTAAATCAGATCTCTTTTTCATTCATGATTCATTGCCACAGACAAAACCTACAGAGAAGTAGAGGATAATTAATATATGGATTTATCTATCTGTTTTTATTGAGATGTGTTGTTTACATTTGTCTGTGTTTAACTAACATTGCATATAAGAAGACTTTAAATTCCAGATAGTCTGAAATTGCATAGTGTGAGCCTGTTTTCTTTCTGCAAAGCTGAAGATTAACTGAGTACAGGCCTTAGTCATTCAAATTGTACAGAGTTTGGGATGGATAATGCCATTTAAATGAATATGGTGATCTCTCCTAGTTGAAAGGATGGATGACATTTTGATGACTTCAGTGGTAAAGTGGCTGTGAAAAGATCTGACTAATACAAAGTGGAAGTTTCGTAATAACTTTAACAAGCTCCACAATTTCTCACATTTATAGTGTCTTCCATCTTGTAAATCCCTAAGCACTTCACAACAATATAAAGCACCAGTGAAAAGCAGCTACCTCTAGGGCAGAGAGTGGTGACCAGCTGGCTTCCAGCAAAGTACATAGCAGCAAAATGAGAAGGAAAAGTCATTTTGGACAAGTACACTGGATTATAAATTAAAAGTAAGTATTGTATTGTCTAAAGGAAATGCTTTGTCAAACACTGTGCCTCTTTTTCATTCCCCTTGAACGAAAGCACTGTCAATGAAGAGCATGTTCTGGTTATTAAATTATTTGTCTATCTCAGCCTTTCCCCAGCTGTGGTCTGGAGTACATTTATTAGTGGTTTGTGGAGACTTTCTGGTCAGAGTGGCAAGACAACTTTAGTTTTCAAATGGTGTTTGTAGCTTTGTGTAGCCTTATCCAGGATTTTCCTACTGCCTCAACTCCCACTGAGTATTCCAGTGCCATGTGGTGTAATAGGGAATATGAGTGCTTAGAAAAGCTGGAGATACGGAGTGCTTTGTAAACTCACTTTTTCAGTCAAAGACAAATCTGGGACAGTTCTGCAACTTCCATGTTCAGCAACCAGGCTGAAATGATGGACACCATTCAAGAAGAGAAAAAATGAAACTACAAAGAGTTCTGGTGGAGTAAGAACAGCACTGTTAAACGGGGATTGATCCCAAACTGACTCATAAATGCTTATTAATTTTTATTTGAACCTGGTCTGACCCAAAACAGGGGAAACAAAAAAGAAGAGAAAAGAAGAACAAGAACGGCTGTAATTTATTAACTTTACCAAAATAACATACGCTCATTTTAGACTACTTTATTCAGTGTTGCCTTAACAATACTTTTCCACAAGGAATTATAAATAGAGTCTATAATAGGGATTGTGAAATTGAGAGAAGATACTGTTCATGAGAAATTCCTTATTTAAAGCTGTTGAACAGTGTAAATGTGCTTAGAAACATGAAGCTGTGTAATAAATATCCTCTGGTCTAAAATTTGGCCTGAACTAGGTTAGAACTGAATGTTCTTTATACAGAAGGTGCACTTTGAAAGCTCATAGCTAAGATGAGATAACAGGAGCTCCTTCAGAGGAAGATCTCAAAATGTATCAAGGAGAGGTTAGTTAAGAACAGAAGGTTAAATCTGATTTCCTTCCAGTGTGTGTGCATCCCGATCCCTTTCTTGCTTTGTCTTCAGGAATAATCTAACCTAACTGGAATTACTGTGAAATGCAATTATTTTCCAGGTTTGCTAATTTTGGCTTAAAATTTCAAGACAGCCCATGGAATTTTTCATAATCAGCTCCAAAAACCTAACACTCCATCACATTCTAGTATGAACCTGGTAAAATCAGTCAGTCTTTATAAGATAGAGATTAGGAAGCTTGTGTGTATGTGTCAGTCAGATGAGCTTAAAATTTTGGTCTGTGCCCTACAACAATAGTAACAACATCATTCCATTCTCCTACCCATGAGATAAATGTTGTAAGTGAGGAGGTACAATACTGATCTGGAATTTTATGGTCCAGTTTGGTGACATGTTTGCATTTATTTGCTTGCCATTTAACATCTATTGCATATTAATTTTACATTATGATTTCCAGGGTGATTAGCATGCCTTCTTAGTTGTGTATTCTCTCCAACTTTCATTGCACACTTTGAACATAGATAATATGTAAATATTTCCAATCTGCAGTGGTCTCCACTGTGTGCTCTTTGGATTTAGCTACTCTATGAAGTAAATAGTGGAGCTGGTTGAACTTTTTATAACAAATAATTCATCCAGTAAATTCAGGTCTTCTGTAAATGTAATGCATTCAAGTTGATTGTGTTTTTCCCAAATTAGTTCATTTTTTGTAATTGATGAATCATTTTTGTGAGCAAACCATATCCTATGAATTAGCTGTTAATTTGAATACTATGATTATTTAAATTATTCCTTGTGTGTGACTGTTCACCTTGTTTTATTTTTGGTTCCTGAATGGATAGGCTAACTTTGAGAAATTTGTGTTTTGGATAGATTTTTCACTTGAGATTTTAGTATGAAGAAGATTAAATGTCTAGAATAAAGATGGGAAAGAACAGTTCTCAGGAGAGGCAGAGGAGAGGAGAGGAGAGGAGAGGAGAGGAGAGGAGAGGAGAGGAGAGGAGAGGAGAGGAGAGGAGAGGGGAAAGG